>PVLC010003104.1:37981-102757 GCA_004027655.1 Graphiurus murinus
GGTACTGGGGATTGAACTCAGGGGCATTCTACCTTCGAGCTATACCCCCAGCCCTATTTTTTATTCTTTATTTTGAAACCGAGTCTCACTAAGTTGCGGAGTGCCTCACTAGGTAGCTGAGGCTGGCCGCGAACCCGGATCCTCCGGTCTCAGCCTCCCGAATGCTGGGATTACAAGCGTGCGCCACCACGCCCGGCTACAAGTCCACTTTTTGATACATGAATACTATAGTCAGAGAAATGTTCCTGAGTAGCATTCAGAAACAATCATTCCTTTATTTTGTTTCATATTTTTTGTCATAATTAATGTGGCAGGATTGGACCAGGGACACAGCATAGAAATGGCATGCTTTGTCAAAACAAATACATAAAACTATGAAAATAATAGTTGTGTCATGGTAGTATACCACTATTACACTGAACATGGCTTTGCCAACATTGTAAACACATGCTATTAATGTATCTCTAAAATCTAGATATAGCCAGGACAAATGTTAAAATAACCTGTGAAATTCTGTTTAAAATGTAAAATTCAATAATCTTAGCTACTTAAAAACACAAATAGAGAAAGCCATGCTTAATGTGAGTGGTTCAAATTCCAGCTGGGCCATGATCTTTTTGAATGATCTTTGACAAATCATCCATTTATTTGATGCTCAGTTTTCTCATTGAAAAATAGAAATATAATATCTTCCCACACACTTATGAATATTACATTTGTAAAGGGCTGGCACTGAGTTGGGACTCAGTGAATGATAGTTATAAGCATAGATAATATTATTGTCACTGGGACAAAAAAATCATATTTAAAACCTCTCTCCATGAAGAATCTATTAAGGAACTATCCACAGGGCTAATTTTAATTGTCACCTTTATTCTTCTTCCTTTCCTTCTAGCTGAGTGCTAATTACCCATATGCCTATGACAAGTCTCTGAGACTTAAATTTAATTTTTTACTGCCCAAAGTGTAAAAACTGACAAATTTCTGACCTCCTCTGGCCATCATATTCACTGATACCATTTTCAGCTTTATCTGAAATTAACATTTATCAGCTTTGCAAAGGACTGGAGTACAACTTCTAAAATTTTTTTGTTCTGATTACTACAAAATGCCTGGCCCCAATGGTGGCCTTCCTTTATTTCTACTACTATTCCCTTACTAACAATTGTTTTCTATTTTTTTTTTTTAGAATTTTATTTGTGCAACCTAATTATAGTTAGATTCATGGAGACAGATTAATATATGCTGTTACAGTCAGCATTCTCACTGCTGATATCTAAATATCTAATACACAAAACTTAGAGGAAGAGAGATTTGTTAGGGTTCACCGTGTTGGAGATTCAGTCCATAGGGCTGGCTCCAACACATAAATGGTGGCACCTACAGCAGGGTGAGTAGAGTGATGCTGCTCTCACATCATGGAGGCAGGAAGCAGAGATAAAACAAGAGGAGTGACGGACATGTATAATCCCTAAAATGACCTACCTCCTCCAGCCACACTCTCCCTGCCTATGTTACCACCAAATAAATTCATGAAAATTATTCATCCATTAATGGTGAAATTAGAACTGATGAAATTAGAACCCTCACGATTCAATTTTTTAACCTCTGAACATTTTACATTGCCAGTTCACGAGTTTTCCCAGGGGACATTCTATATCCATTCTATAATATAGGCACATAACATCTGTAGGTGTGGTTCCCTCCTAATCCCATTGTGTTACCCTCCTCTCTTCTCCTTGTACATACTAGTAAGTTTGTTAGTAATACCTTCATATATGGACATAATATTATTTGATCTATTTCCTTCCTCAAGAGTCCTTTTTCTCCTCTTCTCCCTCCCCTGATTTCCTTCCACTACTCTACTCTACTGTTCTCAGTCCTTATTATCATGAAGTACTGACTTTTTTCCATTTTTCTCTCTAATTTCCACATATGGTAGAAAGCATACAACCCTTGACTTTCTGAATCTGCCTGATTTTACTTAGCATAATGTTCTCTAGTTTCATCCAATTTCCTGCAAATAGCATATAATACAATGATAGCATGATGTCCTGTTCTTATTTCTACTGCTAGTCTCTTACTAACAATTGTGTTTTTAATCAGATGAAAGAAATCCTGACCTACCCCTTGACATATCACTTGACCCTACAAATTTGATATTTGTATGTTACTAATTTGGGATAATGAAATCTGCATATTTGGAAAGATGAAAAATAGGGGGCTCTTTTGAGTCTTCTTTATAATGGCATTTTTCACCAGATAGGCATGAGCACTGTGAAGCATATTACCAGAAATCTTCATAAGACTTTCTCTTCTAGCCATGAGCACTGGGAAGCATGCTGCTAAGCATTCCCATGAGACTCCCCATCCACTGAGGACTTTCCACCCTGAGAGATCTCCTCAGCCCTTCCCATAAACAGGCAGATACTGAAAGCAAAACAAAACAAAACAAAACAACAAAAAAAAAAAAAAGAAAAAGAAAAAAGGAGTTCAAAAACCTTTCTTCACTCTTAGGTACATACAAGAACAATCTTGTTTAACATTTGATAATCAAACAATGAAATGTATCAATTGGCATAATAAAATACAACAGCCTATATGATATCTCAGTAGACACAGAGGAAAGTTTGACAAAAATTCAAGATTAATAATAAACATTTTAGCCAGATGTAGTGGTACATACCTATAAACTTGTGAGGCTGGTTCAGGAGGATTGCAGGTTCAGTGTCAGTCTCATCAATTTAGCAAGGGCCTCAAACTTAGTGAAATCCCATTTCAAACTAAAAAATAAAATAGGGCTGGAGATGTAGCTCAGAGGTAGAGTTCTCCTGGCTTTAATCCCTAGTATCACATAAAAATAAAATAAAATAAATACTTTGATAACTTAAAAATAAAAGAGGGAATTTTAAATTTGATGGCAGATATCTATAAAAATATCTACAGCTAGCAAAAACAAAATAGTGAAATAGCGAACAATTTCCTGCTAAGATTTTGAACAAGGCAATGTCAGTTTTTACCACTTATACTAGATGTTATGTTCTAAAAAATTCAAAAAGGCAATAAATGAGTGTAAATTTTAGAAACAAAGCAAAAATATCTTATTTTCTATTGTTATAATTATGTAGGTGAAAATCCATCTACCAAAGAATAATCAAAATAAAGAAATTCAGCAAGATATCAGAATATAGTAAGAATACAAAGATCAATTGTATTGATTCCACTAAGCATTGGAAAATTAAATTTTGGGAAGTTGAAGATAAAGTAACATGAAAACTAATAAAAATCTAGGAGTAATTTTAACAAAAATTGTTCAAGACTGGGCATCCAGGAAATTACAAAACATTGCTGACAGAAATCAATGAGGCCTATGTATGTTTATGGATATTAATTTTTGTCAAATTGAGTAATAATTTTAAATTAATATTAATCAACATATCAAGGTCTTTTGATGGAAATTATCAAGATAATTTGATTTTGCACATTATAATATACAAGGAACCTAATATAGTTCCTAGAATGCTTTTAAAGAGAAAGTTGAAGATTTATGCTACTGGATTTCAAGCTATGGTAATTAAGACATAGTTGTATTTGTATCAGGATAGTATGTAAATCAGAAGACAGAATAAGAATACAGAAATAAAACTATATAGTTAAAGACAATTGATTTTGACAAACGTACAAAGAGTAAAAACCTTTTCGGGAAATTATGATGAATCCACTGGGTAAATTATTTATACATTTTGAACATTACTCATACCATACATAAATATTTATCTGAAGTAGATCAGATATAAATGTAAAATTATAAAACCTCTAGAAGAAAACAAAGAAGACATTGTGATCTTGGGCTAGGCAAGAAAATTCTGAATATGAAAATCACTAAACTAATATTAAAAGAAGAACCTATTTTAAAACACTTTTCCCAGAAACCTCTTGCCAATCCAAGTAGTCATAAAGAATATGAAAAAACAAGTTATATGTTGGGAGAAATTAATCATAATATATATTTCTGAAAGAATTTATGACTATCATAATGCATATTCTTGAAAATAAATTTGAAAATTATAACATTGTTTAATGTGCAAATCTTAAATGACCACTTTCCAAAGTAAGGGGATATCAAAATTATTAGTCATCTTAGAAAAGATAATGACATTTAAAAATTACTGAGATAGGTAAAATTAAAAACAAATGAAAATACTAATATAAACAAAGATGTGCATTGGTTAATATGTAAGTAGAAAAGTAAAAAAAAAAAGCAAAATGTTCATAAGTAGAAATATGGATAGTTTTGGTGATAATTAATGTATTTCAGCTAAAATAATAAATTACCAATATATTAAATACTAACATGGATTGAATAAAATTTACTGATTCAAGAGAGTTCATGTAGATGTGGTAAGAATATCAGTGTATTTTAATCAGCGGTTTCTAGTAGAACTACTATAATATTATATAAGAAATCTCAACTAAATTTCCAGTCATCATTCCACAAACAGTTACTTACCTATTTCTTTCATTCTTTTTGTATTTATTTATTTATTTACAATGACTGAATGCTCCTTGGATCACAAATTACTCAAGGATGATCAATGTATCTCCAGGCTCATCTATAAAACCTAAAAAATTACTCATGAACAAAGGTCTAGTAAAATAGCTCTACCCAATATAATCAATTAAGTATATAAATTTTTATTATTTGTAAATTACATTAATTATATAATTACCTATGTTAATTCCATATGACAGACATACATATAAAATGGGCATGCGTATATGTATATATTTGTCACCTGAACTAAGAAATATAAAGATGATTGAACAGTAAGTAGTAAAAGAAAATGAAAAACTGAGATGCTATGAAGAAGGATAGCTAGCCTAAAAAAACTACCATAAAACTACCTGAGGATCATTTTTTCTTTTTTTTCTTTTTTGTGGTACTGGCGATTGAACTCAGGGGCATTCTACCTCCAAGCTATACCCTCAGGCCTATTTTTTATTCTTTATTTTGAAACCAAGTCTCACTAAGTTGCAGAGTGCCTTACTAGGTAGCTGAGGCTGGCCGTGAACCCGGATCCTCTGGTCTCAGCCTCCCAAATGCTGGGATTACAAGCATGCGCCACAATGCCCGGCTCTCCTGAGGATCATTTAAAGAATGGCTTTAATTTAAATGAATCATCTCTTTTTTTAATCGGTGCATTGTAATTGTACATTTTATGAGGTACAAGCTGGTAGGGGCATTTATACACACAAAACTCATTTTACCCTTCCTCAATTCCTATCCCATTCCCTTCCCCCTTCCTCCTTCTCATATTCAGCTTAGAGATTGACTTTGATGTGTTTGTGAATGTGCATCATGTACATTAGGGTGTTTCTCTCTTACTCTCTCTCATCACCTTCAGTTAGTCACCTTCTTTGCTCATCTGAGATTTCTCCTTCTTTGTCTAGAGTTCCTCCTATGACCCACTTTATCCCTAGCTTCTGCATATTAGGGAGAGCATCTGATTTTTTACTTTTTGTGACTGACTAATCTCACTTAGCATAAGGTTTTCCGGTTCCATTCATTTCTCTGCAAATGACATAATATTGTTGTTTATGGCTGAGTAAGTCATTTTTGTACATATCACATAGTTTTGAAATTCATTCTTCTGTTGATGGACATCTTTGCTGGTTCTATAGTTTGGCAATTGTGAATTCTGTGGCCATAAACATAGATACACATGCATTAGTCTAGTAGTTTGGTTTCCATACTTTTGGGTAGACACCCAAAAGTAGTACTATATTACTAGGTCACATTCCCATTTGTCTGAAGATCCTCATTACAGTTTTCCAAAGTGGTTGCACTAATTTGCAATACTACCAACAATGTAATAGAGTTCCCACTTCTCCACACCCTCACCACCATTTGTTGTTCATGTTTTTAATGATTGCCATTCTAATTGGGGTTAGGTGAAATCTTAGGGTAGTTTTGATTTCTATCTCTCTGATTGCTACTGATGTGAACATTTCCTCAAGACATTTATTAGTCATTTGTATTTCTTCTTTTGTGAAGTGTCTATTTAGATCACTTGCCCACTTTTTGATTGGGTTGTTTTCTTAGCGGTAGGTGAATATCTTGATATTAGTCCTCTATCAAAGGAGTAGATGGCAATTGTTTTTTTCTATTCTGTGGGCTATCTTTTGAAATTCTTGATAGTTTCCTTTGCTGCACGAAGCTCTTCATTTTAATACAATCCATATATTATTCTTCCTTTGAATATCTTGGTGCCTTTGGGGTCTTGTTGAGAAAGTTTTACCTGTGCCTATGTGTTGAAGTGTTGGACCTATACCCTCTTCAAGTAGCTGCAAGGTCTCTGTTTTTATTTCCAGGTCTTTGATCCATCTTGAATTGACACTTGTGCAGGATGAGAAAGTGGGATTTATTTCCCTTTTTCTGCATATGGTTAATCAGTTTTGCCAACATCATTTATTGAAGAGATAGTCTTTTTTTCCAGTATATGTTTTTTACCCCTTTGTCAAAAGGCAATTGGCTGTATGTGTGCAGATTTGTTTCTGAGTCTTCTATACTGTTCCATTGGTCTATGTGTCTGTTTTTGTGCCAGTACCATGCTGTTTTTATTACTATGGTTTTGTAGTATTGTGTAAAGTTAGGTATAGTGATGTCTTCTGCATGGGTCTTGTTGTTGAAAGCTATTTTTGCTATTCTGGGTTTTTTTCGTTGTTTCAAATGACTTTAAGGACTGATTTTTCTCTCTGTGAGGAATGACCTTGTTAATATAATGGGTATCATCTTGAATCTGTAGATCACTTACCGGATAATGGCCTTTGTGATTATATTTATTCTGCCTATCCAAGATCATGGAAGATATTTCCATCTTCTAAGATTTCTTTTTTCAATGTTTTATAATACTATGCATTCATTTTTGGAGTGGTCATCTTCTAAGAGTGAGAATCTATTTTCCATGTGTTCTAGTCTATGTTTATAGTTTGTATTGATGCTTTCACTTCAATTATTGCATCCTTCACTTCCTTTGAGGCTTATTTTTGATTCCTGTTCAGGGTATCAGATTCTTTGTTTATTTGTTCCTTCATTTCTTTCAGGATTTCTCTGAATTATTTTTGGAAGTCCTATATCATTTCTACTATTAATGAATCTGAATTCTCCTTCTGGCAATCTCTGAAATTCTCTATTGGTATTTCTGTTATTGTGGGGCTGGGTGAGCTCATTGATTCCTTTCTATTATTTGTTCATAGGTGTCCAGTGTAATCATGGGACCATCTCCAAAGGCCCTGTAATAACTCTGTGTTCTGTGTGCTATGGGCTTCTCTCATGTCTCTGCTCTAACCTAACCACTACAAAGGTGGATCACAAAGTCTTAGACCCTGTGAGTCTATTGCTTGCCACAAGAGTACCTGGGGCTGCACTGTTAACTTACAGTTGAGCTCCACTATGGATTTCTGGAGGGAGAGATAGGCTGAGTACAACTGCTGTAGATTCTGGCCAGGTGTCAGGACAATTGGATCTTGGTCAAATGTATAGCAAGATGCTGACTGTGTAGGATGTGAAGATCTGCAGCCACTTCAGTCAAGTCACTAGCTTCTTGATGGAGGTCTTTAGAAGCCACAGTGTTAGCAGAAGAAAGTAAAGCACAAACATTGTCAATAGGTCAAATGCCTCAGCCAACCTCCAGCACTGTTCCTGCATGCACGGGGCACCTTGCTATCCCCTGTTCTGTCATCTGGGTTTTGTTCTACTGGGGTCCATTTCTTTGTTGCTTTTTTTTTTTTTGCTGCTTTTTTTCTCTTGTCAAGAAGCTGCCTTCATGATGATTGTGTTTCAAATTTAGAGAACCTGAGATGTGCTGCTTCTCTCAATTGCCATCTTGCCAATGTTCAATTAATCCCCTCTTGAAGGACTGTACCTCCAAACACAGTCATATTCTGAAGTAAAGGGGTGAAGACTTCATTGTATGAATTTTGAAGAGATTAACCTTAGCCCATAACATAAAATCCAAAAATGCACAAGGTATCCTAGGCTTAAAAACAAATTTTAATGATGGCATTTTCTATACCACTGTTCATCATTATCATTAGAATTTTGCTTTCTAAAGGCATTAATAATTGCAACTAGTGGAGTAAAAACAGGCAATATGTCAAGTCATTAAATTCTATTCAGGTTTTTATTTCATCTAGAGATGGAGTGTGGTTTAGCCACTTACTCAAAGCCTTTGAACCTAACTTTTCTCCCTTTCTATAACATAGGACATTGTAATAATCTTCAAATATAACTAGTATCAATTTTTATGATTGGATAATAATGTATCATTTGTCTGCTGATAATTTATGCTTTACTTGCAATTAAAAATTGTGTATTTAGAAAATAAAAGCTAGGCCTGCCTGTAATCCCAGTATTTAAGAAGCTGAGATAGGATGATCACAGGTTTGAGGACAGCCTCAGCAAGTAGTGAGAAGCTCATCAACCTAGTAAGACCCTGTTTCAAAAGTAAATATAAAATAGGGCTGGGGGTGTAGTTCAGAACTTGAATTCCCCTGAGTTTAAACTCCAGTACCACAATAACAAAAAATAAAACAAAACAAAAAAATAACTTACCTCATGCCAGGCATGGTGGCACATGACTCTAATCCCAGATCTTGGAAGGCTAAGACAGGAGGATTGCAGGTTCAAAGTCAATCTTAGAAATGCAGTGAGGCTTTCAGCAACTTAGTAAGACCCTGTTTACAAATAAAAAATATAATAGGGTTGGGAATGTAGCTTGAAGGTAGAATGCCCCTGGGTTCAATCTTTAGCAACTCCCTCTCCCCCCCAAAAAAACTCATAAATCCATGTCCCTTGCAAGAGGGTGAAAATAATTAACTGCTGCTGATGTAAACACATTTGGAAAAAAATATTTTTAAATTAGTTTAATTGTTAAAGGCAGTATGCTGCTTTTTAATGCAATTATATACATTAACCATATACAATGATAAAATATGATTTTACTAAGTATGGCTTTAAATATGATTTGTATAATATATACTTTCTTTAATAAAGTATACAATTAAAAGTATTATAATACATTCATAGATAAGTACTGACTTTGTAACAACTTCATCTCCTAAAAAAAAAAAAAAGTTTCCATAATCATCCACTCATTCACAGAAGTCATTTAAAATTAACAAGTGAGAGCTCTGGTATACACACAGACGGAGCACATGTGATTCATGGGGAGTACAGAAGAGGGTTCCATAGAAGAAAAGCTGTTAAACTGATTAGAAGATGGTAGGAGGGGGTGCTTTTCAATTTGATAGCACACATATTCAAAAGGAGTGGGATCTCACAGAGAATGGCACCACTAGGCATTCAGCAGTACTTTCCTATGGTTGAAGCAGCAAGTTGCATAGAGATGGAAAATTAGAAAAATACTGAAGAGGTAAGGAGGATGCCCAGCATTCTGGTCTGGAGATTGGAAAACTGAGCCATCTTGAGCTAGGACCTCAAAGCAGAGGGAATAGTGCCACCTATTGAAGCTCTGCTGCTGTATTTGATAACCTGTCTATATCATTCACTTTGCAAGCCTTCTGATCTTCCCAATCTTCTATAAGCCTAATGGCCTGGAATTATGTTAAATAAATGTAAGTGCTTTCCTCGTGCCGTTCTTAATGGCCTATATTTATGTGACTGTTTTGTTAACTGTCACTTATGAATGAAAGTGCACCACAGTTGAAAAACCCCTACAAAGTTTCACATCAATACACAGTTAAATGTCCTTTGTTTGGGCTACGGAGCCTGGTTGCTTTCCGTGTGTGCATGTGTTTATGTTTGTTTGTTATGTGATTATTTTTGAACAGTGGCACAAAAATTACTGTCTTCAGAAAAATTGTTAGTGTTTTTTTTTTTTTTTAAGTGCCTGCTCATTTTGTAAGCTGCTCAGGTTTGAATCTTAAACCTACCATAGATATCGTGCATCTCTATGCACGATACTATGATACTTCATATCATCCCAAGGTCATTTTGAATTCATTCCTATAACTCCGTTTGAAAGTGAAACTATTTTGTAATAATTTAAAGTCTCTACATGACGAGATGATGATGATGATGATGATGATGATGAGAGAGGGAGAGAGAGAGAAAGAGAGAGAGAGAGAGAGAGAGAGAGAGAGAGAGAGAGAGAGAGAGAGAGACTTTGTCACTATAACAAGAAACCATGATTTTCTCTCCTCTCTTCTTTTCACAGCTGTAAATCCTCTGTATCAGCAAGGAATCCATTCTTAAATTCAAAAAAGAAAGCTAAGCTTCCACTTTTGTTATTATAATTATTTTATTATTAATGATGTCATGTTATTATAGTAGTAGTGGCCCTAGTCATTATTGTAAGGTAATTGAAGCAGTAGTTTTGGAATGAAACTGATGGACAAATAGGTACAGGAGAAATGTAACAAGGTAGAAAACCACAGAAAGGCTCTTATCAATTTGCCACTTTTGTCAGATTTCCACTGCGTTTGAAGCAGTCACCTAAATAAAAGAATACTTCAGAACTATTAAAGGAAACATTATACTACTCTCAAAGCTTCTTTTAAGAAAAAGTTAATTTGTTTTGCGCTTTTCTGAAAGCACTAAGGATAAGTCTGCATAGTTTGGTTCTAGGAGTTTAGAATTTATTAGGATCCTATTCTACTTCTTTATAAATGCACTTGAATGGTTGATTCTAAGGTCATTTATTCTATTGATTTTTCAAAGTTGGCTATGAAGCACTCTTTTATGTTAGTTTCCCAAAGTGAAACAGTCACTAAAAATAAAAAAAAAAACACTCAAGGAAGAACACTTTAAAGAATTACATCAATATTTTGATTTACTGAGATTATCTTAATGGCTTTTTATTGCTTACAAAATAGTTGCTAGCCGGGCGTGGTGGCGCACGCTTGTAATCCCAGCATTCGGGAGGCTGAGACCGGAGGATCCGGGTTCGAGGCCAGCCTCAGCTACCTAGTGAGGCCCTCCACAACTTAGTGAGACCCGGTTTCAAAATAAAGAATAAAAAAAATAGGGCTGGGGGTGTAGCTCGGAGGTAGAACGCCCCTGAGTTCAATCCCTAGTACCGCAAAAAAAAAAAAAAAAAAAAAAAAAAAAAAATAGTTGCTAAAAATCCTTTAGAAAACTAAATTTGAGACTTTATAATCTGACTAACATTAAGCACCATCATTATGGTTTCCAGTTACTCAAACTTGTGAACCCAGAACTATACTCAGACTGGTGTCTCCAGTGACATCTTCATTTCTTACTCATGTTTCTCTCCTACTAACCAAAAAGGTATTTCTCCTTATCTCTCCAGGTGTATTTCCCTATCTATCTATCTATCTATCTATCTATCTATCTATCTATCTATCTATCTATCATCTATCTATCAATCTATCATCTATCGATCTATCTCATCATCATCTACCTACCTATTATCTATCTATCTACCTATCTGTCATCATCATCTATCTATTTATGTCTATCTTCTATCATCTGTTTATCTATCATCTATCTATCATGTTTCTATCTGAATATTAAGTTATTGTCCAGGTCTCATTTCTTCTTTTAATCCTTTTTTCCAGCCTATCAAATATATTGTTTTCATTTAGAATAATCATAGTATTTATTTTTGGTATAATTATTGTTTCCTGCACACATATCTTTATTTATTAACTAAACAATAACATTACTCCAATAAGTTACATGTTATTGAAATATTTACATAAAACATGTTTGAACTGTGATTTGCTCTCAGCCTCTGGAGAGCAATAACTGTGTGTGTGTGTATGTGTGTGTGTGTGTGTGTGTGTGTGTGTTACTGGATTTAATCCAGTGGCATTCTCCCTCTGAGTTATACTTTCAGCCCTATTTTATTTTTAAATAGGGTCATATTAGGTTGCCAATAATCTCACTAAATTGCCAAGGCTATTCTCAAACCTGTGATCCTTCTGTCTCAGGCTCCTAAGTACTGGAACTATAGGCATGCATCATAACACACAGCCAGTAACTGATTATTATAGTAGACACTCAATATAGTATTTTACACAGAACCTTTAAGTATATAAAACAACAAATATGTCTTAGGTAAACATTTTAAGAACATACTTTCCTTTCCATTTTATATTCTCTATTTCAATGTAAATGTTTTAAACTTATCCAAAGAGTATTGCATGACAGTTCTACAGCTGCTTGTGTTATACAAGCTATCCTATGGCAATCCAAAACAAACTCCAAATACATAGTAGTTCTTCAATATGTGTCTACCTTAGTAGTAGGTTTTATTTTAGTCAGGTAAAAGAAATTGAGGGACTCAAGTGGGACATTTGCATATGCTAAGATTGAAAGTGATACATATCTATCCATACCTAATTCCTTAGTCAGAATTCAAACATAGAGCTTTGCTTAATGCCAAGGGAAGTAAGGAAATGTTATCTCTTTACGTGACCGGGAAGAATAGAAAGTCATTTTGGGGAAACAGTTAAACATGCTTTGGGCATTTATAGAAAAATATCTCTTATTACCTATTAATACTACAATCCTTTCTATTATGTTCTATAATGTGCATTCTCTATTAGTATCATAATACTCTATTATACTCTCTCTTTATATATACGTATATATCTTATATATCATAAATATATTTATATATATACTTCTAAGAAAATGAAAAGAGTTAATATCAGATATATCTTTAAATAAAATTCTAGGCTATATTCATGGATAATATTCAATAATAATATATCTGGGAATCTATAAAATAAACTGTAAAGTCCAGGTTCTTCAGGAAAATAGAACCAAGAGGAGATACAGATATGTTTATTGTAAGGAACTGTCTCATGTTATTCTGGAGGCCAATGAGACCCAAGAGCTGCAAACTGAGTCAGCAAGTTAGAGATCCAGGGGAGGAGATGAGGTAGGTCCAATCTTAAAGTTAACTGACTCAAGATACACGAAGAGATAATAAGCTTTCAGTTTGAGTACAAAGATAGTAAAATTTCAATGTACTAATTTGAAGGCAGTCAGGTAAAAGGAGCCCCTTCTTATTTAAGGGAAAGTCACTCTTTTTGTTTTATTCAGAGACTCAGTTGATTGGTTTGAAATCACCTCATATGATAGAAGACAATTTGGTTTTCTTTGTATATCAAATGAAATATTTATCTCATCCAAAAGTACCTTCACAGAAACATGAGAATAATGTTTGCCCAAATACCTGGATATTTCATCTAGTCAACTTGATACACAAAATTAGCAGTGACAGGATTATATTTACTTACAAATATGCTAGCATTGAAGGCAGTGTGGAGTCAATCCTCTTTCATGTCCCAAATGTGGACTCAGATAAAATTCTTCTTATTTTCTTCTTCTTCTTCTCCTTCTTCTTCTTCTTCTTCTTCTTCTTCTTCTTCTTCTTCTTCTTCTTCTTCTTCTTCTCCTTCTTCTATCATCATCACTATCACTATGTTAAGTACATTATCACAGTACAAATGTGGGAAAAATGGAGATCCTTTGAAAAATCAAAGACATACTCCTCCTTATTGTTCCTTCAAATAATTAATCAATGAGTAAAGGAAAATTATAAGAAAAACAGTTCCAATTAATAAAGAAGAATTAAAATATAATAATAAACTAAAAATGAAATGAATTATTTATATGAAATATTCTGAAAACTCTTTAACCAGTGTTTGTGAAATGAAATAATTTATAAATTTAATAGGAAAGTCTCAGGGATGCTCTTTAATGTTTTAAAAATTCAAGCAAGGTTTGCCTTGTTGCAAGCTGCACATGTTATTTAAGAATATAACTTTTTTGTATGAAAAACATACTGCTGAGTACAAAGGGAACATGGTGATATTCAAGAAGATATTTGTATGGCAGTTACTTGCCTACAGAGTTTAGAAGAAGGTAGATATTTTCCAAATTTAGTGTTCATTCTTATCAAATAGGTTAATCAATACACACAACAAAAAGGACTTCTTACTTTCTTCTATTTTATTTTTTATAGTCATAACTGCTCTTTGGCAATAAAATGAATCAGAGAGCTCTAAGTGTGATTTCCCACTAAGTGTTCACTGCTGCAGTTACTTGCATTATTTCTTAATAAATCTATGGGGAAAGGCATTTTTTATTTAATAGGACCAATGTCAGTGATCAGCAAATTGGTCTTCTAAAACACAATAAAGAGGATTAATAAATTTGGTAATTAACTTCAAAAAAGAAATACATTGAAAGAAGGAAGAAGTTGTTTTAATGAAGTTGATATTAAGAAAAAAATTCCTAATATAGGTGACCAAAAACTTTCTCTGAGCCAATATTATGGTGTAACTGTAATTCAAAATACAAGTATTGTCGGGTGTGGTGGCAAATGTCTGTAATTCTACTATTTGGGAGGCTGAGATAGGAGGATCGCAAGTTTGAGACAGTCTCAGCAGCACACTGAAACACTTATCAACCTAGAATCTAGTGAGACCTTGTTTCAAAACAAAAATAAAAAAGGCCAGAGTTTTATCTTAGAGGTAGAATGTCCCTGGGTTCAAGTCCTGGTACCAGGAATAAAAAAATAAAAAAGTACTGTTCTAAATAGAAGAGTAAATTTTTGTAAAATGAATTTGAATAACGATTTACTATAAAAAATACACAATAACCTATCTCATGCAATAATGAATTACCTCTCCTAAGGAGTTCAAGAAGAGAATTTATGATACTCTCATAGAAGAGTATCATAAATTTTAGATATAACTAGAACAGTTTTAAAAGTGGTTTTGCTAAAACATTCAAACATTTGATGTGATCTTTTACATTTCTGTATTTCTTACCAGTAAGAAACTTATGACTTTGTTTTCTGACTGCCTTTCCAAGTATTTTTGTATGGTGAACACTTTGAATATATGATTAGTATTTTCCTCCAGGATAAAGAGCAGCCATGCTAACTATCTAGTATTATGAAGCTAATATATCCCTTCAGAACAAATAAACGATATTTACTACCTATTACAAAAGCTTCAGGCCCCCTAAATTCAGGGTCTCATTCTATAATGTAGCCCTTTAGAAAATGATTGTTCTTTAGTATTGATATTGCTGTGAATAATACTTTATTAATTTCAGACTCAGGAACAGAGTGTCTTCTATCCATATTCATGATATTAGAATAAGCTAACTAGTTAGCTGGCAAGTTAGTTTCAGAGTTCTTGTACTTGCCTTGTTCAAAATTCACAGTAATTTCAAAATTCATTGCTTTTAAATCGATGCCTATTAGGATATACAAACTAATTTTTGAGACATACACATTGACTTAAAACCCAAAGTAACTTGGTGTGAAATATTTCTTTGAACCATGGAGTTAGTGCTTAACACATACATATTTATAACATTTTGTACTTGTGGAAGACAAAATGTGTTGTCTATGTCTCTCAGAATAGATTAAAACTCTTACCAGTGCCCTGAGTAGCTTGTAGAGATAGATAAAAATAAATGTAATAGCAGTAAGGTAGACTAGAAGCAAGCGGGGATGATGTAGGAGTATGGAAACAGTGTGATTCCTAATAATAGATAGTAACTGGGACAGTGAATTCAGTGGCTAGTGGATCAAGTCCAGATCAATCTAGAGCAGACTCAATGCCAATTTGAGCTTCTCTCTGGAGTATAGGCTCTCAAGTTGTAAGAGACGTAAGATGCACAACATACAGAATGTTGTCTTCTCAAGGAAAATAAAGAAGAACAAAAAGTACAGAGCCTGTATGAGTGTTCTAGTAGGAACAAGGAAAATAACAAATCAAGGGCATAAAACTGATCTCTGCAAAGGCTAAGAGGACTGACAATGTGGGGAAGCTGAATAATTCCAGAAAGAAAGGACAAAATAAGGAGAATAGTTTCCTCTACCAATCCTGCCATTTACATGATTACAACATATTTTACAAGTAATAATCCATGTCCATTACAACCAAGATGGCTGTGGTCCTGTGTGTGTGCATGTGCGCGCGCGCGCGAGTGTGTGTGTGTGTGTGTGTAGGGGGTAGGAGGAGAGGCAGGGCATGCAACATGCATTTAGATAGATTGTTCTAGTATATTATTGCAATATCTATTCAACAGGTAGAATCAATGAATAAAACTAACAGAGGCTATTTCATTAAATTTATCATTTAGTGCCCATGCTAGTGCTTGGCACAGAACAGGCACCAAACATCTTCCTACTGAATGATCAAGTTAATTTACAATTGCTTTAAATAGGAGAATTTGATATGACAATGAATAGAAATTATTTCAGTTATATCAACCTTGCCTGGAGCTAGATGTACCTAATTGGTGACAGAAATGCACATTTTACTACTGTAATAGCAAGCATTGGCTTCTGTGTACAGCACAACAGTACTCTAGGTGATGTTCTCAGGTGAACTAAAATGTAAACTGACAACAAGTTACATATATATACATATATGCACATATATATGTATATATACATATATATATTTATATGTATGTGTATTAATGTATGTACACACACACAGCCATCTTAGGTCATTTATCCAGGATGAAGACACCCATCATTATCCATTTTTTACAAAATAAAATCTTAAGAAAGATTATCTACATGGATATCTCTTGTTTCTTTGAATAAATAATCACATTTTTCTAATTCCCACTCTTTCTATTGTTTACATTAAATATGTCTGGCCTTTTCATTTTACAAAATTAAAAATTAAAATTAATAAAATTAAAATAATCTCTCTAACTACTAGTGTAAATCAATGTTATGAGTTTCGTTGAATCATTTTTGTTGTCTTCTACAGGAGATTAGAGGAAGACATCATATGGAGATACAAACCCCAGGAAGCAAGGTATGCATCTGAAGATCATGCATCAAAATGAGTAGAAGATAGCTATAACAAATATCTTATCTCATGTTATCCTCAGCTCTGAACATGTGGATTAATTTAAGGAAAATTTTCTTCCAAGAGAAAAGTAGATTCTGGCTAAATGAAGATCTAACAGTCTTTTAGATAATCTTTTGTATTCTCGACTCTAAACTGATGAATTTCTGACTCATTGAAAAAAATCTGTTGGCTCTCATTCCTATAGAAAATAATTATTCCCAATAAGCAGTATGATGACTCTTCAACAAAAGTTTTCAGAGTACTATAAGAAGGTACAATAGAGAAAAAACAAACAAAAGGAAATGTTATTTTGAAATTTTCAGGGGAATAAATGCTGATGACATATATAAAAGGTCCTCAAATTTTGAGAGACCCTACTATAGTTTTATTTTTTACTTTTCTAGACCATGAGGATAATTAGATATCATGATAAAGAGCATAAATCAAGGCAATTAAAGGTTTTCATTCAAATTCTGGTTACAGTTCTTATAAGGTATATGATAATGGGTGTGGTTTTTCAGAAAAGTGTGCTTCAATTTCTTCATGACTATGAAGAACTTACCTCACAGAATTACTGATAGGAATTAAAATAATATGTACATGGATGCTCATAATGAGTGAAAGCTATCACTATTAGAATATTTAAGCTCTGAGTTAAAAAATGAATGAGCTAATTGACTTGTGGAAGGTCACAATCAGTCTTAATTAGAAGTAGAACTTCAAACCAGTGTCTCGTCTTGATTCTATAATTTCTATTAATAGATTTATAAATCTTAAAAACTGGCTTAGTCTTAGACTCTTCATTCCTTTTTTTCAATAAGAATTAAAATTTCAAAAAAGCTATAAAATAAATACTATTCTCAAATATTTGTATCCGTTATTTCTTTTTTTTTTTCAATCCCTTTGTTACTACTAATTTTTATCCCTGGCTGTGTTAGTTTTCAGTAGCAACCATATCGGTCTCCCAAATTACATTATTTGTCTTCCAAGAAATATCACATAGTACTTTTAAGTTGCTAAGCTTTTTTGTTTGTTTTTGCAAAAGTATATGTTTAACTTTTCTTGTTCCAACACCATCAGCAACAATATCATCAATACTTAAATACGGTCAGATGAATACATAAAGAAAATGCAGTATATGCACACACTAGAATTTTATTCAGCCATAATAAAGAATAAAAGTGTGTAATTTGCAGGAAAACAGATGGAACTAGGAAACATGTTAATTGAAATCAACCAGTGTCAGAAAGTCCAGGATCTTATGTCTTCTCTTATATGTGGGAGCTAAAGAGAAAATACAATATAAAAGGGATTTCAGATAAATGAGGAGAGAAACTAGTAGCATAGTGGAAAGGTATTGGTAGTGAATTGAGGAAGAGATAAAGGAGGATTGAAGATGGGAACATTTCAGATAATGTTATGTTCACCTGTGAAAGTATAACCACCAGTTGAACTAAAGGTACAGAAAGATGTGGATGAAAATTCACCAAGTGATACATGCATACACATTTGCATCATTTTTTTCTTTTCTTTTTGTGGCACTGGCAATTGAACCCTGGGGCATTCTACCTCCGAGCTACACCCCTAGCCCTATTTTTTATTCTTTATTTTGAAACAGGTTCTCAATAAATTGCGGAGAACCTCACTAAGTAGCTGAGGCTGGCCACGAACCTGGATCCTCCGATCTCAGCCTCCCAAGTACTGAGATTACAAGCATGTGCCACCACATTCAGCAGCATTTGCATCATTTTGAATCTTACTAAGATGTATAATTACAGTGTGCCAATAAAAATATAAAATTAGATTTTAGTCTTTTTAAAAAATTATCGAGAGCAAACCTATGATAATGACAGTGGCATGGCTGATAAGGATAACAAGACAGGGTTTTGATAAAAATCCAGAAACACTCTAGCTATCAGTATCCACAGCTTAATTTTTTACTGGGAGACAGAATCTCAATCCTGCCAAATAGTTATGACATCTTCTGTAATAATAAAGATTATGTATGAGATCTTCTGAATCTCTCTGAATATAGAATATGTTGATGAAAAGCCTTTTAAATTTTACATAATGAGAATGCTAACTTTTAAAGCAATTATGTTATATTTAGACAATATAAGTAGTACTAGAATAGTGCAACACAACAAAGATTCCAAAGAAAGAGCAAACTATGGTTTTTAGAAAAAAAAATGAAATTCACATTTCTCTTTTCCACAGAAATGCTTTTTGCTATCAGAATGGTCAGCAGATGTCTAATAAAAAATCTCAAATAGATACACATATTTGTTATTTTTAAAAGTATGTACAAACATTTTGAAAAGTGATTTTCTTAATTAAAATATATTACATGATAAATATGTAATAACATCTGGGCATGGTGGTACATGACTGTAATCACAGTACTTGGGAGGCTGAGACAGGAGGATTGCAGATTCAAGGACAGCAGTTCAGTCAGTCTCTGAGCAACCTAGGGAGACTGTGTTTCAAAAAAAAATTGAAGAAGGAATGGTGGTGTAGCTTGGAGTTAGAATGACCCTGAGTTCAATCCCTAGTAACACACACACACATACACACAAACACATACACAAAAAAATGCACCAATAAGATTTCAATTAAAAAAAAAGAAAGGAAATAAAAGCATTTGCTTAACTATGAAGATGAATTAAAATATTCTGAAATTCATTTCTAAAGAACACTTTCTGGGGAAATTTTCATATACTAAGTAACTTTTCTTGTTTTTATATTTCATTATATCCAATCAGCATTAAAATCTCAAAGACAAATATCTTTTAAAATACTGTAAGAGCCAGGCGTGGTGGAGCACGCCTGTAATCCCAGCATTCGGGAGGCTGAGATAGGAGGATCCGGGTTCGCGGTCAGCCTCAGCTACCTAGTGAGGCACTCCATAACTTAGTGAGACTCGGTTTCAAAAAATAAAGAATAAAAAATAGGGCTGGGGGTGTAGTTCGGAGGTAGAACGCCCCTGAGTTCAATCTCCAGTACCGCAAAAAATAAAATAAAATACTGTAAGACTCTAATTTCTAATATATAAGTAATAACTTACATGCTAAATTGAAATACTTTATAGCATTTTCTACAATAATGATAATTCATCATATGTAACCTATTGCATACTTAAACATGTTAGTGAAATTAATTTTATTTATAAATCTAACTATTGCTTTTAGACAATTTCAATTGAGAAGATTTCTTCATCTGAGATTATTTGAAAAAAAGAGTTTTAATAACTTTTAAAATTCAAGAAAGGATATGTAACTTTGCATTATCATTTGATTGGCACATCCTGTATGCGACGTGTATGTGGAAATTGACACTGAAGGCAATATGTGTAAGTAATACATGTTAACAAGCAAAAAAAGAAAAAGAAAACCATTGACTATAACCACATGGTTAATGCATGTGTTGCAACAGTCATGGAATATAAATGCTTTGTAAAAAATATATAGTTAATTATAAATGACTACAATTTTGCTCAAAAATGTTACAAGTTCATCAACAGAGCATTAATGGGTATGCTATTAAATGGACCAACCATCATTTGCCTATATACAAATAAAAGACATTTATATTTATAGATTTTTAAAATTGTATTTGCTTTGAGGGGATTTTTGCCAAGGTAGGACAATAGAACTTAATTGTTTTCAAAATTTGTGAGTATGATTTATAATTTAAAATATATACCATAGCTTGATGCTATTTGGAATCTTGTCAGTGTCTCTAAATTTTCTCTGGCAGACCAGCATTATACCAAATTTTGGACTCTCTAAGTTTATATACTTTAAAGGTATATGTTGTTTCCAAAATTTGTATTTTCTAGAGATACTATTGACCATAATTTAGGACCTTATCAAATTTTACATCTTGTGAAGATCTATGAGATCTAGGTATGTTTCTACCTCCTGTCTCTCTTTCAACCATTATCATCCATTGTAGCAGAAATTACTATTCCTAGCTAGGTGCATTAATGACACCTATAATCCCAGTACTTGGTAGGCTGAGATAGGAAGATTGCACATTTGAGGCCAGTGCCAGGTAACTTAGTGAGACCCTGTTTTCTTTATAAAGAGGGGTTAGGGTGTAGCTCAGAGGTAGAAAGCCCCTGAATTCAATCATCAGAACCACAATAAAGGACAAAAATAAGAAATTAGAAATTACTATTTCTACTTGCAAGGTTATGTGTATTCCCTTTATTTTTTAGTTGTTGGTAGTGTATATTAAGTTAAACTTTGGTTCCTTTGATTACTTCCATAAACATTTTTACGTGCTTTTATTGGTGAATTGTAGTCTCACATCATAATGTAATTCAGAGTGATGGGGCCATACATGCACACAGTGCTTGGTGAGCTTACCCTGGCTCCTCCCCACTCCCCTCACTTCCCCATACATGATATTGAGATTGTCATTCTATGTTAACTTGGCCTTAGTAATATGACCATTGGTATCCTCTAAATTTCATAAATTAATCACTATATAAAATCAAAAATGGCATGGTTAAGAAGACAGACTGCTCTTATTTGTACTAATATACTATTTTCATTTCATTCTTGAAAAGTTAAAATTAATTATTAGAAATCACAGTTTAATCTTGCCTAGAGCTAATATGTACCTAAAACTGTAGCCTCCCAGACACAATGTTGTTTTTAATAGATTAAAAACTATATCATACCTGTTACAATGATTCAGTCAGACAGGAGCAATACATTTTTAAGATCTACCAATCTATCTACCTGTTTATGCATAATTAAAAGATTAATATCATATAACATAAGGTTTACCAGTAAAATTTTGGTTTTGTGTCTGTTAATAGTTTATTTTGTAACCTCCTGGTATCATTCATTTCACTGACTATTTTTGTATATCTTAGAATACAGTAATTATTTTTAATATTAAAATGATCATTGGTTCTTACTAAAACATATACTTTTAAAACTAGTAATGAAATTTATTTATTTTATAAAGAAATAAATGAGCAATGACTACCATCAAAAGTTTTATATTGCTAAGATATGTCTTCCTTCTCTTAATTTATAACAATTTTATTAAAAACAAAAAGGATATTAAGTTTCTTTTATTTCTTGTTCTGATGCTGAACCAAGAATTAAATATTATCTATTCCTATCATGCTTAATGTATATAGAACATAGCCAATAAGCACATGAGTGATGCTCAATATCTCTACTCACTAGAGAAATACAAATCAAAGCAACAGTGAGATATTGTCTCATACCCACTAGAATGGCTACAGTGAAAAACAAAAACAAAAAATAAAAGCAAACAAACAAAGCTATGTTAGTGAAAATGTGATGTTGGAACCCTAGTGTACAGTTAGTAGAAATGAAAATATTTTACTACTATGGAAGATATCATGGCAATTCTTCAAGTAATTAAAGACAGAATTACTAGTATGTAATTCATCAATTCCACTTCTAGACATGTACTAAAATTCACTCTAGTAAAAATAACGTGTGATATATACATTTATCTATCTTTCTCTCCCCACATACACACACACAAACACATACACACACACCCATATATATATATATATATATGTTTATATATATATATACAAAATTGCAGCACTATATGTACTTTTGATTTTTAATTTACAAGAAAAACCATTACAAAAATAAAATATCAAGCTTATGTAGCATTTTAAAGTTAACAAAATATGCTTATACACTATCCAAAATGATCCATACAATTATCTAATGGGATAGGCAGCATATGCCATTTTAGGCTCTTTATTTCCTTTTTTTCATAGTAAAATATACATAACATAAAATTTACTATCTATTCATCTACATAGGGCTTCAGCAATAAGACTTCAAGAGAGCTGCTATCTTTGATCTTACTTCTTTTTAAGATAATATCTGTTTTGTTTCATTGCTGTCACATACACAGAATGCCATGACAAACTCAGCTAAGCTAGGATTTCACTGCATTGACTTACTTGTACTCTGTAATCTACCCAAGTAGGACCAACCTGGGTCATGAACTCCATCAATAACTTTAAGCAGACTTGCAGAGCAAGAAAAGTGTGTGGGTCTGAACAAGATGAATGTGGATTTAAAATGCAGACTGCTTCTTGGTATCTGATCTGTCTGAATCTAGGATTCTGTATTTATAAAATATAGATTTTAATAATGATGTATTATTAATGAAAAAATTAGAATTTATAACTTAAAGGAGCCTACCACAGTGTCTGGTTTGTAGTAAATGTTCAGTATGTATTAGCAAATAAAAAATTCCAAAACTCGCAATGTTTCTCATGTTTTTAAATTTTTCCTTAGATCTTTTTATTTATGCTTGATATTTTTAATGCAATATTCCACAAAATAATGAGCTCCCTGAGGCAATATAAATTATTTGTCTCGCAGAGTCCAACCCAGAAGTTTACAGGTAATTGATTCCCAATAATTATCAGCTTAACTGAATTTTATCTATCAGATGAAGCTCGGTGAAGGTGATAACTAGTATCCAAAACAAAGTAGGCAATCAGCAAATATTTTTGCAATTAATAGAGTTTAATGGTTATGATTTTTGTACATCATGAATTCTACTTTTCTTTCAGGTAATGTTATGGAATTAACAAGAAATATTTGTTTTAAGAAAGTCATAATTAAAAACATTAATATTTTATCATTTGCTAGATTCTCAATTCTATCCAGAATTCAAGAGCTTACATAATAATAAAGCTAACAACAAAAACTACTATTTATTTCCATGGAACTTAATTTATATAAAACACTAGTCAATTCTTTTTTAAAATTTATCTCCAACTTTTAGGAAGTAAGCAAGGTCCATGATTAAAAATCTAGGACTCAAATTGAAATACATTTTGTTTCTGCTGAACCCACCATATTGGGCTGTAAAGTAACTATATATGTTTGTCCTCAAGTAACTGTATATGTTTGTCTTCAGGCTAAACTAATAATCAGTCATACTTTAATTTGGATATTATACCACAGTAGCTTGGTAAACAAATTCTAAAATCAGACCTTGATATACAGCCTCAATCTGAAGAAATATGAGATTATTCAAAATACAACTAAGAAGTCACTTAATCTATGTCAAATCAGGTAGTCAATTAATAGCTAGGCATTGGAGTAGAACCTTGACCACCTTGTCATACCTCTATGTCTGTGTTTGTAGGAATACAATAAGGCAACTTGATTTAGGTGATTTATTACTCATAGCACAACATAAAGCAAAAGCTTCATGTTGGACAGTTGTTTTGCTCCCAAATCCCATTGAGTGGTAATACCTAGGAGGATGCTGCATTTAGGTGTATCTGCTACAATGGAGGAGAAGAGTTTTAAGCAAAACAATGCCTAAGGAATTTCATTGAAATTGTGTGTTTCTACCTGAATCTCTAATCTGTTACAGTGATAAAAGGTATGAGTTGGGGTACTGATGACAGCAGTTCATAATATATGTTCAAAAATACTATAAATTTAATCCACATATTCAATATTATTGACATCTATCAGAGGACAGAATCTCAGATTGGACACTCTATAGGACAAGTGGGTTAAAGAGAAATATACTACCATTTATTGGATACTTATTTCTTATAAGCTGTGTGACTAACATTTGAGACATTTCTTCTCACAAAAAAAAATCTTTGAAGTGTGATCTATAAACCCATTATACATATTTTTAAAAAGCAAACAAATAAAAAAACAAACAAAAAAAACCCAAAGAGGTTATGCAAATTACTGAAAACTCTTTATCTAGTTATGACCAAAAAGAAAGTATTTTTTCCCATATATTCTATGCTGCTCTTGGGCTATCTCACCTGGCAAGCTTAGATTTGCCTAAGTTATTGTATTTTTTCACTGAACAGCTTTCAATAAAACATTATACTTCTGAATTAAAAGGAAAGAGGTATTCAAAGTTGAGCATGGTGGCACACACCTGTGATCCCAGTACTTGAGAGGCTGGGACTAGAGGATGACAGCTTCAAAGTCAGTCTAAGTGCCTGAGCTAAACCCTCAGCAAATTAGTGAAACCATGTTTCAGAATAAAATATAAAATAGATCTGCAAGATAGTAAGGAAGTGAAATGCCTCTAGCTTCAGCCTCTTAACAACAACAAAGAAATTTAAGTGTCATAATGGACAAAAATATTTCAAAAATCTATTATCTGAAGTACAAATTAAAAGACTAAGCTAGAACTACATTCTTGCTAGCCTTAGACCATTCACTTCATTTATACCAATATTTTAAAAAATGGTCTTAGATGTAACATTATTTTTAAATACATGTAACATGTTGGTTTTAAGAAATCTTGAAATTTTAAAAATATTTTTTTATTTTTATTTTTTTGGCTTCATTTTATTTTTATATAATTTTTTAATTTTATTTTTTACTTGGTACATTATAATCATACATCTTTGTTAGATATATTTTTATTTTTATATTGGTGCATAGTAGTCATACATCTTTGTTAGGTACACGATGATAGAGACATACCTATACACATCTTTCATTTAACTCTTCCCCAAATCCTGCCCCATTCCTTTCTCCCTCCCTTCTTCTCATGTTCACTTTACTAATTGACTTTGCTATGTTTGTGAAGGGACATCATGTGTATGAGGGTGTTTCCCTTCAACCCCATTAAATTAAGTCATCTTATTTGCTCATCTAACATTTCTCTTTCATCTAGAGTCCCTCTTATGACCCACTTTCTGCCTAGCTTCTACATATTAGGACGAAGATCTGATTTTTTACTTTTTGGTACTAACTAATCTCACTTGGCACAATGTTATCTAGTTCCATCCATTTCCCTGCAAATGACATGATTTTGTTCTTCTTTATGGCTGAATAAAATTTAATTGTGTACATATCCCATAGTTTTGTAATCCACTTATCTGCTGATGGACATCTTAGCTGGTTCCACAGTTTGGCGATTGTAAATTGTATGGCTATGAACATAAATACACATATATTGGTCTGATAGTTTGATTTCCATTCTTTTGAGTAGACACCCAGAAGTGGCATTGCTGGATCATATGGTAGGTTCATTCCCATTCATCTGAGGTTCCTACATACTGTTTTCCAAAGTGGCTGCACTAATTTGCAATCCCAATAACAATGTATTATGGTTCCCACTTCACACCCTTTGCCAACATTTGTTGTTGGTTATATTTTTGATGATTGCTATTTTAATTGGGATTAGGTGAAATCTCAAAGTAGTTTTGATTTGCATCTCTCTGATTGCTAATGATGTTGAAATTTCTTCATACATTTATTGGCCATTTGTATTTCTTCTTTTGTGAAGTGTCTATTTAGATCATGTGTCCATTTTTATTGGATTATTTGTTTTCTCAGCTGCAAGTTTCTTGATATCTCTGTATATTCTAGATATTAGTCCTCTATCAGTGGAATAGCTGGGAAAAAATTTCTCCCATTCGGTGGGCTCTCTATTGGGGTTCTTGATAGTTTCTTTTGCTACACAGAAGTTTTTCAGTTTAATGCAATCCCAAATATTGATCTTCCTTTGAGTTGCTTGTGCTTTTGGGGTCTTGTTGAGAAAGGTTTTACCTATGCCTATGTGTTGAACTATTGGGCCTATGTCCTCTTAAAGTAGCTGCAAGGTCTCTGGCCTGACTTCCAAGTCTTTGATCTATCTTGAATTGACTCTTGTGCAGGGTGAGAAAGTGGAGTTTATTTTTATTGAACAGAAGTAATAATGGACATACTTGTCTTGTTCCTGTTTTTAGTGGGAACTCTTGCAGTTTTTCCCCATTTAATATGATGTTGGCTGTGGACCTATTGTATACTGACTTTACTATCTTGATATATGTTCCTTCTTTTCTGATTCTCTGCAGTGATTTTAGCATGAATAGGTGTTGAATTTTATCAAATGCTTTTTCAGCATCTATTGAAATGATCATTTGATTTTTATCTTTAATTATGATTATGTGGTGAATTAAATGAATTTTTCAGTGGATTTATGGTTGGCATACAGAAAGGCTTCTGATTTTTTTAAGATTGATTTTGTATCCAGTCACTTTGCTGAATTTGTTGACCAGTTCTATAAGTTTTTTGGTTGAGTTTGTTGGGTCTTCTAAGTACAGTATCATGTAATCTGAAAACAGGGATAGTTTTAATTCTTCTTTCCCTATTTTTACTACTTTGATTTCATTCTCTTGCCTTTTTGCTCTGGCTAGAGTCTCAAGTACTATATTGAACAGAAGAGGGGATAATGGACATACTTGTTTTTTTCCTGTTTTTAGTGGGAACTCTTGCAATTTCTCGCCTTTTAATATAATGTTGGCTGTGGGCCTATTGTATATTGCCTCAATGATTTTGAGGTATGTTTCTTCTATTCTGATTCTCTGCAGTGCTTTTAGCATGGATGAGTGTTGGATCTTGTAAAATGCTTTTTCAGCATCAATTGAGATGATCACGTGATTTTTGTCTTTGATTCTGTTTATGTGGTGGATTACATGGATTGCTTTTCATATGTTGAACCAGCCTTGCATCCTTGGGATGAACCCAAGATGGTCATGGTGTTTAATTTTCTTGATGTGGTTTTGAATGAGCATTGCTAGTATCTTGTTTAGCAGTTTTGCATCTAAGTTCATCAATGATATAGACCTATAGTTTTCTTTTCTTGAGCTGTCTTTATTTGGCTTCTATATTAATGTGATGTTTGCTTCATAGAATGTGTTTGGGAGGGTTCCATTTCATTCTATTTCATGTGATTGCTATTGGTCGGATTGTTTTGTATATCTTCTTGACTCAGTTTAGGAAGGTTATATGTGTCTAGAAATTTGTCAATTTCTTCTAGATTTTCCATTTTGTTGGAGTATAGTTTTTCAAAATAGTTTCTATCTTCTGTATTTCCATATTGTCGGTGGTAATATCACTTTTTTCATCGCTTATTTTGGTAATTGGGTTGATTCTCTCTTTCTTTTGTTTAGGTTGGCCAGTGCTTTATCTATCCTGTTTATTTTTTCAAGAAACCAGCTTTTGGTTTTGTTGATTTTCTGTATTATCTTTTTATTCTCTACTTCATTAATTTCTGCTCTGATTTTCATAATTTCCTGTCTTCTACTAGTATTGAGTTTGGACTGTTCTTATTTTTCAAGTTCTTTGAGCTATGTCATT
The DNA here is from genome assembly GCA_004027655.1 of Graphiurus murinus. NCBI lineage: Eukaryota > Metazoa > Chordata > Mammalia > Rodentia > Gliridae > Graphiurus > Graphiurus murinus. The sequence goes on from PVLC010003104.1 coordinate 66,010, forward strand.
AGGTTATTTATTTGGTGATTTTCTGTTCTTATATGGGCACTCAGTGCTACAAATTTTCCTCTTAGTACTACCTTCAAGGTGTCCCAGAGGTTGTGATATGTTGTGTCTCTGTTTGCATTGGTTTCTTGGAATTTTTTAATTTCTCCCCTTACTTCTTCTATGACCCAATCCTCATTCAGCAATGTGGTGTTCTGTCTCCATGTATTTAAATGTTTACTTTGGGTCTTCTTAGAGTTGATTTCAAGTTTCACTCCACTGTGGTCTGAAAAGATGCAGGGAATTATGTTACATTTTTTAATTTGCCAGTGCTCACTTTGTGGCCCAGAATGTGGTCTATTTTGGAGAAGTTTCCATGTTCAGCTAAGAAAAATGTGAATTCAGCTGTAGTTGGGTGAAAGAGTCTATGTGTCTAATAGGTCCATATAATTTATGGTATTCTTTAGGTCTGAGTCATCTCTAGTGTCCTTTTGTTTAGAAGATTGGTCTAGAGATGTGAGAGGAGTATTGAAGTCTCTCAGTATTAGTGTATTGGAGTCTGTGTGCCTTTATATCATACAAAGTTTGTTTTATGAAAGTGGCTGCACCTATGTTTGGGGCATAGATATTGATGATTGTTATTTCCTCTTGCTGGATTGTTCCTTTTACTAGTAAAAAATGACCTGCTTTGTCTCTTCTGATAAGCTTAGGCTTGAAGTCTAATTTATCTGATATTATGGTTGCTACTCCTGCTTGTCTTCGGGTTCCATTGGTATATATTACCTTACTCCAGCCCTTCACCTTTAGTTTGTGGGAAACTTTGCTTGTAAGGTGCGTTTCTTGCAGGCAGCATATAGATGGATTCTGGATTTTGATCCGTTTTAGCCCCTTGTGCTTTTTATTGGGGAGTTGAGACCATTTATTTTCAGTGTGATTATTGAGAGATGACGTTTAATTCCTAACATTTTGAGTTTTGATTTCTGGTTTTGGTGTTTTGGGGTTTTTTTTAATTTTTCTTTGGTTAGTTGTTTGCTTCCTGGAAATTATTGTTTCTCTGATTCTTGTTAGTTCTTTTTGTAGTTAATCTCTTTGAGTATTTTCTCTAGTGCTGGTTTGGAAGACATAAATTCTTTCAGTTTCTGTTTGTTATGGAAGGTTTTTATATCCCTGTCAATTTTGAGAGAGAATTTTGCTGGGTAGGAGAATCTTGGTTGCAAGTTATTTTCTTTCAGAGGTTGGAATATGTTACTCCAGCCCCTCCTGGCTTTTCTGACTTGATTTAGGAGGTCTGGAGTGATTCCAATTGGTTTTCCTCTAAATGTCACTTGGACTTTTATTTTTGTTGCCTTTAGAATTCTTTTCTTTGCCTCTACATTAGTCAACTTGTTTATTATGTGGCATGGTGAACCTTCTTTGTTCTTGCCTTGACGGAGTTCTGTATGTTTCCTGTACCTGTGTGTCAACTTCTCTGTTTGGAAAATTCTCTGATATTACTTCTTTGAAAAGATTTTTTATTCTGTAAGTTTCCACTTCTAATCCCTCTTTATGCCTATTATTCTTAGGTTAGCTCTCTTACAATTGGCCCAGATCTCTTCAATATCCAATTCATACTGTCAAATTTTTTTTCTAAATTATGTACTATAGATTCACTTTTGGAACAGTCATCTTCTAAGAGTGATATTCTATTTTCCATGTGGTCTAATCTATTGTTTATAGTTTGTATTGATGCCTTCATTTCAGTTATTTCATCTTTCACCTCCTTTGATGTTTCTCTTTGGTTCCTTTTCAGGTCATCAGATTCTTTGTTTATTTGTTACTTTATTTCTTTCCAACTCTCCCTACATTCTTTCCTAAAATCCTGTGTTTTTCTAGTATTAAAGATCTGAATTGTTCTTCTGGTAATCTCTGCCATTCTGGTTTGGTGAGATCTGTTATTGACGGGTTGTGGTGGCTCATTGTTTCTCTGCTATTTTTCCTTCCCATGGTTCCCCTGTTCTTAAATTTATATCTTTGTTGTTCTTGCAAGTTTTCTCATTCAATCTCTGTGGTGGGGGTTTAGAGGTGTTTGCTGGTATATACAGGGATAGATTGTGTTCAGTGGTAAGGATTGGGTGAGAAGTCACAGTGATGAATGATGCAAGAATAGGGTAAAGTAAAGGGTGTGGTCCAGCTGAATATGAGGTTGAGTGTGTTGAGGTGATATATTATAAAGATTATAGATGGTAGCTATTTGGGGGGATTCTGGTAGTTGATGTAGGGTTTTGCATTTGATAGTATGAGATGTTCTTGATATGAGACAGGAAAAAAAAGCAAAAAGAAAGGAGAGAAGGAAAATTGTTGAAGAGAAGAATATAGATGGGAGAGAGGGAAGGAAGTTTGGAAAAGGGATAAGGAGGAGATTCAACAAGCTAAGAAAGATATAACAAAGCAACCAATCATCCAAACAAACAAATAAATCAAGGCAATACAAAACAAAAACAGAGTAAAAACCATTAAACATAACACCAAAAAAACCAAAAAAGCAAAAAAAAAAAAAAAAAAAAAAAAAAACCAGAAAACAACAACAAGGAACAAAAACCAAAACCCTGCTAGTTTGTAAGTACAGAGCTTAAATTTTCTAGTGTGTCTCTGGCATATATTTTTGCTCTGTCAGTGCAGACAGTGGGTTCCACTGATGCCTCTCCTGATGCAAGCTTGTGTCTCTGAGCTCTCCACAGGGTCTGTCTGCATCTCTCTCTCTGCCTTTGCTGGTGGCTGGAGTGCAGTCTAAATGCCATGCATTTTCAGTGTGCCTGGAAGTTCTGCATGCCCTATATGCACTGGGTTCTTCCCACACTTCTGTTCCTATATAATGGCTAGAAGTGAGGTTGACTGGGTCTGTCCTTTGTATAGGGGCCACCGCACCCCGGGTGTGCAATATAACTTATAGATCCCTGCTGCTCTGGCTCCAGTGGGAGGTGTGAGCTGGGTGACCTTGGCACAGGGTTAAGATGGTTGTCCCTGGTGTTCTTGATAGCTATTGATCCTGTGGGTATATGCAGCTTGATTACGGTGTGGAGTTCTATAGTTGCTTACTCCACCTCTGGTCACTGAGGGTGCAGGAGGTCAATGATGGTCTGAGTAGCTGGCAGAATCCTGGCTGGGAAAATGGTGGCATGCTAAATGGTGGCTGCTGGTTCGTGGAGCGTATTGGCTCCTTTACTCTTCCTGGGTTCTCTTCAGCTGCTCTCTTTGCCTTGTTCACTCTTTTGCCGCTTTGTTCCTCCTTCCTTCTGCCAAGAAGCTGTGTTTGCGTCAGTCTTAATTCAAGCACTGTGGTGCAGTTTGTTGCCACTCCAGAGGGAAAGGTGAGCTGAGGCGGTCCCTCAGGAGCGTATACTGGTCGACCCACACGTTCTCTGGAGTCGCTTACTCTATGCCTGATCGCTTGATGCGCAAAGGTATTGGTAGACCTTAATGGCTGCTGTGGTGTTTTTGGTCTCCTTTGCTCTCTCTGGTAGGCTCTCTGGGTTTTCTTTTTAGTTGTAGTTCAAATTTCACTTTTTTGTTGCTTTTATTTTTCTTCTGTTAAGAAGCTGCTTTTATAGCAGATTTGATTAGAGCTCACAGCACCTGAGGTGAGGTGTTTCACTCAGACACCATCTTGAAACCTCAGGTAATTTATTTGATGATTTTCTGTTCTTATGTCGGCACTCAATGCTATAAATTTTTATCTTAGTACTACCTTCAAGGTGTCCCAGAGATTTTGATATGTTGTGTCTCTGCTTTTGTTGGTTACTAGAATTTTTTAAATTTCTCCCCTTACTTATTCTATGACCTATTCCTCATTCAGCAGTGTGGAGTTCCATCTCCACATGTTTACATGGTTACTCTGGGGCTTCTTAGAGTTGATTTCTAATTTCATTCCATTTTGTTCTGAAAAGATGCAGGAAATTATGTTATAGTTTTTGAATTTGCCAGTGCTCGCTTTGTGGCCCAGAATGTGGTCTATTTTGAAGAAAGTTCCATGTGCAGCTGAGAGAAATGTGACTTCAGCTGTAGTTCAGTGAAATAAGATATTTCTTTACATTTCATTAAGTACACAATAGTTAATGTGCCATTGAACTGCACTGCTAGACATGTTATAATATCCACTAGAGAAATAAAAATTACAGAATATATTTTAAATATGTCAGTGGAGCAGGGAATGATTATCCTACAAGAGAATGGACACTCCCACTGACATTACACACATATGTGAAAATACCACTGCTAATCTTAATATTTTGTATGGGGAAGTAGGCAATGGGAAGGGAGCCAGGGGAAAATCTCACCAAGTGCTATGTGCATGTATGTCACTATTACTGTGAACTGCATTATGATGTGAGACGATAATGCACCAATAGAAGTATACAAAAAAAAAGACAATTACATACTAAGAAAACTCTACTAGTGCTAATAATATCAATTCATCTAAGGAATAGAATTCAGATTATAAGAATGAGTAAAAACCTAATATATAATTACAGATGTTTATTACAACATTCTAAATCCTAATAAGTCAATTATAAGCTAGAGTGAAATAGCCTCTTTTAATAATGTTGTGATACTGGGGATTGAACCTAAGGACATTCTATCTCCAAGCTACACTCCCAGCCATTTTCATTTTTATTTGTTTATTTATTTTATGTGTGTGTGCTACTGGAGATTTAACCCAGGGCCTCACACATGCTAGGCAAACACTCTACCACTGAGCTACAAACTCACACTGAATTAGGCCATTTAAATGGCATGGTGGTGCAAACCTTTGATCTCAGTACTTGGGAAGCTGGGACAGTAGAAACACAGGTTTGAGAACATCCTCAACAAGTAGTACGACTCTCATCAACTTAGGGAGATCCTGTTTCAAAATAAAAATATAATAAGGCTGGGGGTGCAGATTGGAGGTAAAATGCCCCTGCTTTTAATCCTCAATACCACAAAAAAGTGTCATTGATCACATTCAGTAATACCAAATTTAAATTACATGAGTCACTGTCTTCTTTCAAAGAAATGTACAAATAATAATTTAAGTGGCTATAAGCTTAAAGCAGAATATCTCTTTGTTTCATTATATATATTTTTCTCTATCTACATATCTGACTTATAATTGAGTCTACTTATAATATTCATCTCTAAAACTCTTAAATCATTTCTAAAGTACAAATTATCATGAAATACTCTTAACTAAAGCATATGATAATGATGAAGAAGCCATAAATCTTTACATAGTTTTGAAATATAAAGCAAAAAAACAAGGAAGAAAAATTAAAAAGACAGGTGAATTTTGGTAAAGGTGCTATAAAGCAGATTCAGACTGAATAATTGTCTTAAAGACATATATTAAGTATAGGTTTCCTGAAGACCAATGGAGAAACTAAATTATTTCTCTATAATATTCTTTCAAAATAGAAAAATAATAGAAATCAATGTATATTTTAAAGTTTGTAATGACCAAAACTAAAAATAGATAGAGAGTTAAGAATTAGTGCTTTTGAATTCAAAGAAAGGAAAAGAGAATGTTCATACTACTGTTTTCTTGCAATGTCACAGACACTTTTCTAAGTGCTGTATTTTATGAATTAAATTATTTAATCTTCACAAGCATCCTGAAAAAATATGCCATTAATAGTTTTATTTTTTCACAAGAAGAAAAATGAGACTTTGCAAATTCAGGAGCTTGCCCAAGGCTTCACAGTTAGTAACAAAAACAAACAACAGTAAAATAATAATTTAGAACCAGATATGTCTGAGTCAATAACCTATTCTTGTAAACACTATGCAATGTTTCCTCTGTGAGAAATCAAAGTCCCAAGAGTAGTAAATGTATAAATATACCACATGTAATTCAGTATTTTTATATGATACTAAAACTCAAGGAGCTGACTTCTTAAGACCTACAATCTTCAGATAACGGTCCCATAGCTAGTCATGCCACTAAAGAAAATTTATTGAACTACAACATAAGGTCTTGCAATTCACTTTCCACATAGAGACTGTAAGGGAGGCAAATTTTTACCTATACTTTTAGGACTTTTGGCTGAGCTTGGAAATTAAATTGACATGAGAAAATTCAAGAGGAACACACACACACATGCACACACACACACAGATTTATTTAAGGCAAGATTTAAATATCATGGGATTTTTCATAAAAAAAGAGACTCAAAGACACAAAGTTGAAAACTTATATGATGAATGAGGCAAATAATAATAAATTGTGAAAAGGCAAATGGACATGGACATGTGCAAAAGTAGTTAACAGAGTGCAGTATGGCTAGGAAGATGAAGGTGAGTTGAACAAATTGTCCTCACTTCAACATCTTTTTGTTTTCAGTAAGGATGATCCTTTCCTTCTTATAAGAAAAAGACATCTTTCCCATAGGATATGTAGACCCTTTATTTCTTTGTATAACTAAAGTATGACTGGCCCTTTAAAATACAACATTTACTATTGCCTTTTCAAGATAAAGTTTGTGTATTCCTTCAAGTTGTATTTCAGACCTAGAAGACTGGGTTTGTGTCATCACAAAGCATTCTTCTCCCATTTGCTATGAAAATATTTGTTTCTGTAAGCAAAGACAAAAGAAAAACAAATGAAATTAGTTTAATATGTATTTTTGGCTTTGTCTAATACATAACTTTCAACATTAAAGCAATATAAAAGTTATTGAGATTTTTTTCTTTCCCTTTATATATTAAATCTTTGAGAAATCTAGTATAAAAGTACATTTTAATTTGAATTAATTACATTCAAGTTCTTCGATATGATAATCAGAAGAGGTAAACATGGCATATTCAAATATACTTTGGATGATCTAGATAAGTAACTAGCAAGAGTTTATGATAATATAACTTTAGAGATTTTTATTCATATGGATACAAACTCAATATTTTTATTCCTAATTACAAGTCAACATATTTTATGAGTTATATATATGAATCTTATCTTGGGTTTCACTATGATTTTAAACTAGAGATTTATAGGGCATTTTCATAACATGCTTGACCACAGCCTCCTTTTTTATAAAAATTTCATTAATGTCACCTTACTCACAAATGATAGTCACCATAAAAGTCACTGGAAGAGCACATCCTAGGAAACTACAAATTTGATGTTGTCTATATTGTTTATACTACATCAACTCATTTATCAGAAACTTATAAAAACAAAATAGAGTTCTGACTTCAACTTCAATGGGTAAAAGATCTTAGAAGTTATCAAACCTGTTTTTTTCAGCAAGTCAAACTAAAATTCAACGGCATTTCTTGAATGTCTGAAAATTGGGATCATGGGGCAAATATATCACATCAAAATCTGAAAAGAGCTGATGTTAGAGAGAATCACAGCGAGAATCACAGCCAACATCAGCTTAGCTGGAGCAAAAGTCCAGGGGCTCATGAATGCATAGACTCAAGTGGTAGTTTGGTTGAATTCCTGCTTTCTGAGAGGAAACTAGTATGACAATCAAAGAATTCTGAGGGCCCATGTTCTTTTCATGGGATCAACTTCCATCAGATTCAGTAGTTAGGATATGAATCTATGAAATATCTCTTAGAGAATCTGGCAAGGGAAGGGAGGAGTATTCATAGTAAAATATAGTCAGAACATTCTCCATAATAAATACCTACTCTCTAGGGGCAAAGACTTTCTTAGAGTCTTGCCACACCAGGAAAAGTGTATTTCTCTCACTGCTCCCATCTCTTGTGTCTTTCTCCTACACTTCCTAAGATAAGAGGGAAAGGCTATAAAAGTAGATTAAGATGTATGACTCTCACACTCCTAGAGACAGGCTTATTAAGAGGCTGGGAAATAATCAGGATAGTATGAAATTCTTCCTTCTCTAAGCCTTTACACTTTATAAAGTGACTTGAAGTAATATTTGATGTAATAGTGACTGATAATATTCCAAAATTAATGATAGACTTCAAATCACAATCAAGGAAGTTCAGGAAACACTCACTTCAAGGAAATTCAGAAAACATCACTAGGCAACACAATTACCCACATATCTATACTGAGGCATATCATATTCAAACTCAAAAAAACTGAAGAAAAAATGCAATTTTGAAAATATTACATATAGAGGAATAAGGACAAAATTATAGCAGATTTCTCATCAAAAACATGTAAACAATAATTAAGTGATGTAAAATATTCAAAGTATTGAAAGAAAAAACAAATACAATTCTACATTAAATAATATTATACTTTAAAATGAAGGAGAAATGAATATATCCTCAGGTAAGTAAAAAATTTTAAAAAAATTAATTGTTTGTATGGAGGGAGCCAGCCCTGTAGGCAGCAGAGTCGGGGGGTCCCTTGTTAGGTAGGGATTGAGTACAAAGTCGAATGAATATGCTTATACCCAATGTAATATTCAAGATGCATCTGTTTAATCCATGTCATGACTGTTTTTTATACTCTTTACAACATGGTATACAGAACAGGAATTTTTACAGTCTTGTTTCCTAAAGTTGAGTGGGTACATCTTTAACCAAAGAATCTATTTCCCATAGTGTTTCCTGGGATTAAGAAAACAGCAAAAGTTTACAGATGAGAGGAGGGGTAAAAGTTGACAGTGGAGAGGAAACTCTATTCATTAGATTAAATCTTTACTATTTGCTCAGGCAGCTAGAAAGTAGTTAATAAGTGAAGGTAAAAGAGGGAAAGAGGGCGAACTCTCTGTCTTAAAGCTTTCTTTAATTATAGATAAAGAATAGTAAACCTAAGTTCCATTGATTTGTAGCTAAGCTACAAAGTTCAACTGCTGATATTTGTTGAGAGTTAATGAATATCTCTAATACGAGCTGAGGTATTGTTCTTTTCAGCTACCATTGATGACTCATAATCCGTTTAGCCATCCTAGAAATTTTCTCTTTATAATTAATATGGAAGAAAAACCCAAAGTACCCCAAATTTCCGTAATATAATAATGCAAAGTGGGAAATGTCACACATCCCTTCTTTTGAAATCAAATGCCTTGCATGATTTCAATGGGCTGAGCCTTGCTCTAGGCCCTGCTTATTAGGAAGTCATCGCACTTGTAGATATGTCCTATTTATTAATAATATTAAAAGAAGATCTTCAGCCAGGCTTGGTGGCACATGCTTGCAATCCCAGTACTTGGGAGTCTGAGACAAGAGGATCTGGATTCCCAGCCAGTCCCAGCTACTTAGTGAGGCCCTCCACAACTTAGTGAGATCCTATTTCAAAATAAAGAATGCCCCAGGGTTCAATCCCCTGTACTGAAAAAAAAAGGTCTTCAAGGAGAGGGAAAATAAGTCATAAACTCAAAGCTAAATAAGGAAAGGAAACATCAGAAAGAAACAAAGGATATTCTTTTTCTTTCTGTCTTTATTGAATGGGAGAAAAGATGTTTTGAATTTTGTTCATAGGCATTGGAGTGCCACAAAATATAATATTCTTTTTTTCTTATTCTAAATTGAAACAAAAAATAACCATTTAAAGTAATAATAATGACCATGTTGGGTAATTATAGCATGTTGATAGTGTGATGTGAATGACAATAATATAAGAGCTGGGAGTTTAATTAGGACTACTATGGTAAATGATAGCTGTATTTCCCAAGGAGCTATATAGTGTTATCTGACAGCAAACTCAGATTAATTGTAAATGTAAGTTGTAAACCAAGGACAATCACCCAAAATATTTGAAAGGAAGTAAAAATTGATATGCTAAAAGAGAAACTAAAATTGAATCACATAGCATGATCAACTAACCAGAGAAGGCAGGAAAAGATGGGAAGGGAAAAAGAAACTAGGCACACCAAAGTAGACTTCAGAAAAAGAACAATTAACAAGGATAATCAGAAGCATTACTTAATAATACATGGGTTAGTTATCTCAAAATACATAAAATTATTAATATATATAAGTTATATATATACACATACAACAGCAGAATGCAGAATATGATGCAAAAGGTGAAATAAATATAGAGAAATTTAGAAATTCACTTATAGCTAAAGACCTCAATTCCTTTGCCAATAATCAATAGACAAGCATGCAAGGCATTAGTAATATATTCGAAACAAACATCACTATTAATCAACTGAATCTAAATAACATACACAGACTGATTCTTCCAACAATAGATACATCTATTTTTTTAATTTATTGGTATATTGTAATCATTCACCATTATGAGGTACAACCCTTTCCCAATTCCTACCCCATTCCCTTCCTCTTCCCTCTTTCAGCTTAGTGACTGACTTTTATAGACCACATTTTGTGTCCTGAAGCACAGTCTAAGTTATTTAAAATAACAGAAATCATTCCACATATGTCACAAGGAAATTAAATTAGAAGTCAGCAACACAAAAATAGTTAAAAGATCTCCAAATACATGCAATTTAAATAACATGCCTAAATAACAGATCAAAGAGGAAATTTCAAAAGAAATAAAATAAAACATTTTAGACTGAATACAACTGAAAATTCAAATCACTAAAGTTTGTGGGATGAAGAAATGTAGTGATCAGAGGGAAATTTATATCATTAAGTGACATTGTAGAAAATAATAAATATCTAAAAATCAATAATCCAGCTTCCACTGCAGGATGCTTTAAAAGGAAGAACAATTAAAGCCTAAAATAAGAAAAGGAATAAATACTTAAAAAGGAGGGCAGTGAAGTTGAGATTAAGAAAACAATACCAAAATCAAAACTAAAATCTGATTCTTTGAAAGTATTGAAACATTGATTAACCAATAACCAGGCTAACTAAAAGAACAGAATAAAAGTCTCAAATTACTAAGGTCCAAAATAAAAATCATCTCTATCAATCCCATTGAAATCAGAAACAGAAAACAGGTACTTTGTACAACAATGTTCATACTTTGAAATGTCACATAAAACAGACTTTTCTTGTATTGTGTAGTCAATTATATTCACCAAAATACATGTTACATTTCTCACCTCTACAACATGCTAATGTGGCATTTGGAAATAGGGCTTCCCAGATGTTATAAAGTTAAACCAGTGTTACTGTGGCTGGTTCTAATCCAATACACGTGTTGCTCTTAAAGAAGAGATAAAGACAAGAACACAAAGAATTCAAGGCCATGTGAAGCTAGAGACAAAGATTTGAGTTAAGCTGCAATCAATCAAGAAATTCCTGAGGATGCCAGAAGCGGAAAAGAGAAAGAAAATTGAATTTTTTTTCATGTAATTTTGGCTGTTTGTATGTCTTCTTTTGAGATATATCTTTACATATCAGAAAAAGATGAAATTATTATGTCAAAAAATACATGCACTCCCATATTGTAGCACTATTTTCAGTAATTAAAATATAGAATCCACCCAGTTGTCTTTGAGTGAATAAGTGGATAAATAAATTGTGGAGTTTATATAATTTAAGGTTATTCAAACAAACCAAAAAAACAAAACAAAAAGGAAAGAATGAAACTCATTTGCAGCAACATGAACAAAACTGGAGATGATTAAGCTAGATGAAATAACTCAGATACAGAAGACAAATGCCACAGGTTATCAATCATTTGTGAAAACTAATACGTCAATCTCATGGAAGAATTAAATGCAATAGTTATCACAAGAGACTAGGATGGTCTAGAGGGGAGAGATGAAAGAACAATAAGTTTGTGGAAAAAAGACAAACTAGAGAAACTACTTTGCTTTTCTTTATCACAGTAGAATGACTATTGGTTAAAACTATTTGTGATACATTTCAATATGACTAGAAAATAAAGTTTTAAATTTCTCATGAAAGTGGTGAATTATCAAAGAGATATAAATGATTACTCTTCTAATTTGAATATTAGACTATATATATGAATATGATTTGCATAATACTATGATTTGCATAATACATCTCACAAAGTTATGCTATGTCTCAATAAATAAGAAAATAAATAAATAAACATTAAATTTTGGGAAAGGAAGGATTCTCTTCTAGAGGTGTCAGAGGGAACATAAAAATTGGTCCAGAGAATATATTATTTTAAATTATAACCTCTGAAAATTTGACAAAAAAATTTTTATTTCAATCCACCCAATTTATGGTACTTTTTATGGGAACCTTTGGAAACTAATATCTTGAAATACACAAAATATCAAAATTCATATAAGGCAAAATAGAGTAGTTAACATATAGGCCCATATCTATGAATAAAATTGACTCAACAATTCATAAGTTTCTTAAAAAGGATTATACCACATCTAAGTATTTTTACTTGTGAATTATACAAAATATATAAGTATAAATGATAATGATTATGTATAATATTATCTTCTAGAAATAATATTATACATATTATCACAGAGAATACTTCTGACTTCACCCATGAGGCAGTATCACCCTAAACCCAAACTAATAAAGATATCATAAGTAAGGAAAACTGTAGACCAAAATCTCTCCTGAACAAGGACCAAAAATTCTCATGATATGTATTAGCAACAAGAATAAGCCGCTGTACAAAAAATTATACAAAACAACTAAATGGGATTTATTTTAGCTATGTTAAGCTTGTTCAGAATTTGTAAATCAATGTAATCTACCACATCAAAAGTCCAAGAGGATGAAATCATATACTCATAAGAAATGGTGCAGAAAAAAAATAGATAAATTAAAAATTTGCTCATAATAAAAATTCTCAGCAAACAAAGAATATAATAAACTGCCTGAATTTGTAATGAATGTCTACAAAATTCTATAGCTAATATCATATTTAAGGAGTAGAAACTGGACACTACTTTCCTAAGATCAAGAACAATACATGATGCTTCTCTCACAATTCCTGTTTTACACTATACTGGAAGACCTACCTAGTGGTATAAGATAGTATAAGTAAATAAATACTATCTATCATTCAGAAACAACATGACTATCTTAGCAGAAAATCTTATGAATAAACTAAAACTCTCATGGAACTAGAAAACCAATATAGCAAGGTCAGAAGAGAAAAAGATAATATACAGTTGTTAATTATTTTCAGATATACCACAATAACAACTAGAATTTAACAAAAATTTTAAATAATGAGATTCCAGTATATATCTATTAACATGGCTAAAGTTAAAAAATTTAACAATATAAGTTCTGGTGTATATGAAAAGAAACAATTATTTTTTATGGTACTGGGAATTGAACCCAGAAGCGTTCTACCTCCAAGCTGAATTTCTAGCCATTTTATTTTTTTTTATTTAGAAACAGAGTCTCATTAGATTATTGAGAGGTTCACAGTGTTACTGGGGCTCTCCTCAAAACTGCGATCCTTATCCATCTCAGTCTCCCAAGTGCTGGGGTTCTAGGTGTGTGCCAATATGCCCAGTTAGGCAGCTTCTAAATGTTACCATACCATAAGTTCTGGAAATCATTATCCTTACTCTTTTAATTAACTAATTAGAAAGCTCCAATGGTAGGTAGCATGCAGAAACAGATGGGAAATGTAAGCAGAAAGATGGAAATTCCAAAAAAGAACCAAAACTAGTTAATAGAGATAAAAAAAAAAATACTGCAGAAGAAATGGGCACTGCAGCATTTGTTGAGTTTCTTAGGAGACAAACTTGTCTCCTAATTGTAACTGAGGAAAGAATCATTGAGCTGGAGGATAGCTCAGTAGAAACTTCCAAAACAGAAAAGCAAAGAAAACAAAAATCAAGCAGAGTGTGGAGGTGCACACCTATAATCCCAGTACTTAGGAATCTAAAACAGAAGGATTGCAAGTTGGAGGCTAGGTTCAGCTACTTAGCGAAGCCCTCAACAACTTAGTGAGACCTTATTTCAGAATAAAAATAAAATAGGGCCGGCAATATAGCTCAGAAGTAGAATGCCCTTGGGTTCAATACCAAGTACCAGAAAAATAATAAGAAAAAAGAAAAAAAGAAAGACAAAAAAAAAAAAGAAAAAAAAAGAGAGAGAATTCCAAGAACTATAGAGCAACTACCAAAGTTGTAAATATGTATAGTAAGAACAGTAGAAAAAAAGAAAAAGGAAAGAAGGAAACATAAGAAAGAAAAATGACAAATAGCCAGGTGTGGTGGTGCACACTTGTAATCCCAGTACTTGGGAGGCTGAAATGGGAGGATCACGGGTTTGCGGCCAGTTTATTGAGACACTTTGCAACTTAGTGAGATTTTGTTTCAAATAAAGAATAAAAAACAGGGCTCTAAGGTAGGATGCCCCTATGCCCCTAGGTTCTATCTCCAGTACTACAAAAAAAAAAGACAGATATTGTCCCAAATTTATTATAGTTATCAACCCAGAGATCCAGAAAACTCACAGAACAGCAAAGAGGAATAAAGAAAGAAAAAAATATTGCACATAGACAAACTATTTTCAACCCACAGAAAAGTCGATAGAGACAAAGTCCTAAAAGTGTTCATGAGATTTGGTGGTAGAACACTGAATACACTTAGAAAAAAATGCATTAATTTAGCTCAGAAACCAGGCACATGAGTAGAGGGTGGAGTGACATACTGTGAGTATTGCAAGTGTTGGAGAAAAAAACCTACCAAACTAGAATCCTGTACTGTGCTAAATTACTCTTCAAAGTAAAGGGGAAATAAAGACTACTTCAGACAAATAATTGAGAGTAATTTTTTTTAAAATTTTGGTCAATAGGCCCACTTACCTTTTAAAAAATGTTAAAGCTAATTTAGAGTGATAAATTATAGCATAGGTTAGAAATATCTACACAAATAAAGGAAATCCATATAAAATAGAATAAGTGAAAGTAAAATGAATTTTTTTAGATTACTAATTCCCTTTATTTGTACTAGAGATTGAACCTAGGAGCATTCGACCTCAGATCTACACCATCAGCCCTTTTTTATCTTTTTGTTTTGAAACAAGGTCTTACTATGTTGCTGAGAGCCTAGGACTTGGGGTATTCCTGTCTCAGCCTACCAAGTATTGGGATTATGGGCATATGCCACCATGCCTGGATTAGTTTTCTAATCCTTAATTGATCTAAAAAATTTTCAAAATAATAATTGCAACAGTGTATTTAACTTATTATTAATGTCTATATCATTTGTGTATATATATATATATAATTGCACATACATATCATACATACATAAGTGAGATAAATGATAGAAATAATATAATATGGGAGGATTAGATTTAATTTGTCATTATAGAGTATTCCCACTACTTATGAAGTGTAATATAAGGTTATTTGAATTTGGACTTGGGTGAGTTGTATGTGTTGTAAATCTATGAAGGCAATACATTTTAAAATATTATTTCAAATTTATTGGACATATATATATTTATATATATGATGTGTTTTAACATAAGTAAAGTATTTTTCTTTTTTTGAATTTTATTTTATTTACTTATTTTAAAATTTTTGTCAGTGAGTTACAATTATGGTGAAATTCATGTTTATATTCATATATGTACATAGCATAATTGTATCTGCTTCTTTTCCCATACTTCTCCATTTCCTGTCCTCTTCCCTTCCCCAATCCCCTTCTACTAGTCCATTGGATTTTCTCCTAAATTTCATGAGGTCTCTTTTATTTTCCTTTTTCTTTCTAGCTTCCACAAATGAGGGAGAACATATAGCCCTTAATTTCTATCTCATGTTGTATGATGTTTTCCAGGCCATCACTTTTCCTGAAAATGCTATAATTTTGTTCTTGTTTATGACTGATTAAAGCTCTTTTGCATGTGTGTGTGTGTGTGTGTGTGTGTGTGTTTTATTTATTTATCTATTGATAGACATGTAGCTTCGTTCCTAAATTTAACTGTCATAAAGAGTGTTGCTATAAATATGGATATGCATGTAGTATCCTGAATTTGGAAAAATATTGTTTGGGAAAAGATAATGAGGAATGGTATTCTGGTTTATATGATGGTTCCATTCCTAGAATTTTGAGGAAACTCCATACTGATTTTCACAGTTAAAATGTTTATATTAATGTTTTATATGGGTTTTAATTGGTATATTAAGAAAGGAGGAAATATAAAACAGGCATGCTTGTAATCACAGAAATGGGGAGGCTGAGATAGAAGAATTGCTGGTTCACAGCCAGCCTCAGAAACTTAGTGAGGCACTCTGCAACTTAATGATACCTTGTTTCAAAATAAAAAAAAATAGCATTGAGGGTATATTTTGGATCTAAAATGCCCCTGGATTCAATCTAGTATCATACAAAAATGTATAGAAAGAGTGAAAGTCAAAATATAAACAAAGAACAAGGGCAACAAACAGAAAATGGAAAAAATTACTGTTATTAATCCAACTAAACCAATAATCGCTTTGAACATTAATGGTCTAATTGTACCAATTAAAAATAAAGATTTTTCAGAAGGAATACAACTGCAGAACCCACCTATGTGTTGCCAATAAGAAACACAGTCAACACAAAGACACATATATACTAACAGCAAAAGGATCGGGGAAAATAGACCATTCTAATACTAATCAACAAAAGGCATAACTAGTTATATAAATTTTGACTGAAGAAGACTAAACCAAGGTATTTGTTTTCAGTTTTCTTTTCTTGTGACATGATAGAAAAGCACTGTAGAGTCAAAATGTTAGTTCTTACCAAATTTATATATAGATTAAATGTAATCCCAATCAAAATCCCAGCAAAATAGTTTGTGGATATTGACAAACCAATTCTAAAGGTTATACAGAGAAAGACATGATACTAAAAAGCCAACTCAATATTGAAAAAGAACAAAATGTGAAGGCTGAAACTTTCTGACCTCTAGACTCATTAGATGGTAATCAATACAGGGTGGTATTAAAAAAAACAGACAAATAAATCAATAGAACATAATAGCCCAGAAACAGATCTAGGTAAATATGACCACTGACCTTGGACAAAGGAGCAAAGCAATACATTGGGGTGAAAATAGTCTTTTACAAATGATCCTGAAACAACTGGATATCTATGTGCAAAAATTGAAAAATAAAAACAGAATCTAGACATAGACCTGACATTCTTTATAAAATAACTCTAAATGTATAACTGATCTAAATATAAAATGAAAAATTAAAAACATCTTGGAAGGTAAAATGAAAAAAAAAAAACCTAGAGGAATATGAGTATGGTGATGACTGCTTACAGACAACACTCAGTGGAAGATCCATGAAAAATAAAATTGATAAGCTCAAATTTATGAAAATAAAAACCTTCTACTCTCTGAAAAACAATGTAAAGAGAACAAAAAGGAACCAGATATGATGGTGCAGTTCTGTAACCCAGTACTTAAGAAGCTAAGACAAGCAGGTTCAGGACCAGCCTCAGCATCTTAGTAAAACTCTATTTCAAATTTTTGAAAAAGGGTTGGAGAATATAACTAAGAGGTATAATGCTCCTGGATCCAGTCCCCACTTTGTCAAGAGAAAGAGAAAGAGAAGAGAGAGAGAGAGAGAGAGAGAGAGAGAGAGAGAGAGAGAGAGAGAGAGAGAAATGAATTAAAAGACAAGCCATGTACAGGGAGAAAATATTTACCAAAAAAATATATCTAAAAGGGACTATTAACTGAAATATACTAAGAATTCCTAAAATTCAACAGTAAGAATGCAAGAAACATGATTAAAAAATGAGTCAAAGACTTAAACATTAAACCACAAAAGGAGATGCCACTATGATCCTATTATAAAGTCCAATTTCTGAAACATTAACACTACCATGTGCTGGTGAGGTTGTGCAGCACTTGCAATTTTCATTCACTGGTAGTGAAAATAAAAAATTGTGTATCTACTTTGGATGAGAGTTTGATAATTTCCAGCAAAACTGAATAGACTCTTTCCATATCAAGCAATCACACTCACTTGCGTTTTCCTCAAAGAAGTCGAACATGCACCTGCACACAAATCCTGTGCCTGGTTGTTTCTAGAAGCTTTACTTATAATTCACACAACTTGGATTTATCCAAAATGTCTTTCAGTATGAGAGTGGATAAACTGTGAGTATGCAAACAATGGAATAGTATTCAGCAATAAAATGAAGTAAGCTGGCAAGCCAAACAAAAACATGGAAACAGCTTAGGTGGACATTATTAAGTGAAAGAATCCAACTGAAAAGGCTGAACACTGTATGAATCCAAATGTGTAACATTGTTAAAAAGGCAGAACTATGGAGATAGTAAAATATCAGTAGTTTCCAGGGATTGAGGATGGGGTGAGAGAGAGCACAGAACATTTTTAGAGCAGTGAGATGTTAATTATACATTTGGTCTACCCCAGGGCAAGTACCAGCACCAAGTATGAATTCTCTGGTAAGCTATAGCTGAATAATTATGTGTCAACCTAAGTAATACAAGTGTCCTTCTCAGATGGAGTATTATTATAATGGTGGGGGCTATTCTTGTGTGAAGGCAGATAGCATATTAGAAACTTTTGTACCATCCTCTTAATATTGCTATAAATGTAACTGCCCTAAAAGGTTTTTTGTGGAGAGCCAATACGCCCAAAAGACGGCGCGTGGCAGAAGCGCCTGTCTGACACAAACAACTCCTTACTAGGGCATGGCCGGGAGATTGGTGCGGAGGTGGGACAGGCGATATGTTCCTGGCCAATTGGCTTTCAGAACGAGCCGGCTCGGGATTGGTCAGAAGCTAGTATATAAGCTAGGGGCGGAAACGCAATCAGGGCCATTTTCTCTCTGTAAGTCAACTGCCTGAGTAAAGCTTTGCATAGAAGGAATCTGTTTGTGGCGTTCTTTGTCTGCTGGTCAGACATTTGCGCACCGCAGTTTTTTTTTTTTAATAGCATATCCTGAGATTTCTTAATTTCAAGTTAGGTATTTCATCAATAAATGACTCATATAAGGTGTTCTTTCTATCAGAATTCTGTGCTAATCCCCAATTATAATCTTGGCCCAACTTTATCCTTAAATATATTCTTATTCTTTCAAACAGCAAATGTATATTGATTTTCTATGAGATCCCTAGAAATGCAATAGTACTTCAGTTGAAGTGTATGTGTGTTCATGCATCTGTGTGTTTTGTATTTCTTCTTTATAAGTATGTATATGTTAAGAAGATTCACATTCTCTGCAACTAAAGTTATTTTTCTTATTTTATTTTTTTATTGGTTCATTGTAATCATACATCTTTGTTAGGTACAAGCTGGTAGAGGCATACATACATACATACATCTCTCATCCAACCTTTCCCCAATTCCTGCCCCACTCCCTTCCCCTCCTTCCTTCTAAAGTTCAGTTTTAGTGATTGACTTGGATATGTTTGTGAAAGTACATCACGTGCATTAGGGTGCCCCTCCATCACCTTCAGTTAAGTCACCTTCTGTGATCATCTAAGGTTTCTCTTTCTTCGTCTAGAGTCCCTCTTATGACCCACTTTCTCCCTAACTTATGTATATAAGGGAGAGCATCCAATTTTTTACTTTTTGTGACTGACTAATCTCACTTAACATAATGTTTTCCAATTCCCTATACATTACATGATTTTATTCTTCTTTATGGCTTAGTAAAATTCCATTGTGTACATATCCCATGAAGTTACTTTTTCTTAACTAAACTCTAGAGATATTTCTGAAGTCAAGACAAGATCTCAGTTCAATGATACAGATTTCAGTAACTAAGCCTGTATTTAGTATTTTTTTAATCTTCATTGAAAGTTGCAACTGAAGACTTCTGCTTTTGTTAAAATGCTTATGAGGTGTATTTCAGTTATATCAAGAGACACAAAATTAGCTGTGTACCAAACAGAGAATCTGGTGGTATATATATATATATATATATATATATATATATATATATATATATATATATATATAGAGAGAGAGAGAGAGAGAGAGAGAGAGATAGATATAGATATAGATATATAGATATATATGATATAGATATATATATATTCTACCTAACAAATTCTAATGTTTATTCCACATTTAACCATGTCAAAAATCAGGATGATTTACTTATTTCTTATTTTTGCAGTCTCTAAAATTAGAATTAACTTTATTTGTCTTAGTATATTTATTCATTTAACATTTTACAGGTTTTGAAATTAGTTAATGGACAATTTGTTAAAAAAAGGTTTTGTAAAACCCTACATCTATAATTTTAATTTTTTAAAAATTTTATTGGTGCATTGTAATCATACAATGTGTGAGGTACAAACTGGTAGAGGCATACATGCACACAGGTCTCAGTTAACCCTTCCTTAATTCCTACACTATTCCCTTCCTCCTCCCTCTTCTCATGCTCAGTTTAGTGATTGACTTTGATATGTTTGTGAATGTACATCTGGTATACTAAGGTGCCCCCCCCCATCACCTTCAGATAGGTCACTTTCTTTTCTCATCTAAGCTTTCTCCTTCTTTATCTAGAATACTTCTTATGACCCACTTTCCCCCTAGTTTACTCAAATTAGGAATAGCATCTGATTTTTTTTACTTTGTGTGCCTCACTAATCTCACTTAACATAATGTTTCCCAGGTCCCTCCATTTTCCTGCAAATTACATGATTTTGTTCTTCTTTATGGCTGAGTAAAATTCCATTGTGTACATATCCCATAATTTTATAATCCATTCATCTGCTGATGGGCACCTTGGCTGGTTCCATAGTTGGGCAACTGTGAATTATGCAGCTGTAAACATAGATACACATAAATTATTAGCCAGGTAATTTGTTTTCCATTCTTTTGCATAGATATCAGAAGTGGTATTGTTGGATCATATGGTAGTTTCATTCCCATTTGTCTGAGAATCCTTCTTACTGTTTTCCACAGTGGTTGCACTACTTTACAATCACACCAACAATGTAAAAGAGTTCCCATTTCTCCACAGCATCTCCAGTATTTATTGTTGTTTATGTTTTTAATGATTGCCATTCTAATTGTGTTTTGGAAAAATTTCAGGGTAGTTTTGATTTCCATCTGTATGACTGCCAATGATGATGAACATTTCCTCATACATTTATTGGCCATTTGTATTTCTTCCTTTGTGAATTGTCTGTTTAGTTCACTTGTCCAATTTTTTATTGGATTATTTGTGTTCTTAGTGGTAATTTTCTTGAGTTCTCTGTATATTTTTTATATCAGTCTTCTATCGGAGGAGTAGTTGGCAACAATTTTCCCCAGTTGGGTTCATCCCAGGGATGCAAGGATGGTTTAATACAAAAAGCAATCCATGTAATTCACCACATAAACAGAACCAAAGGCAAAAATTACATGATCATTTCAATAGATTCTAAAAAAGCATTTGGCAAAATCCAACATCCATTCCTTCTAAAAGCACTGCAGAGAATTGTAATAAAAATAATATTCCTCAACATCATAAAGGCAATATGCAATAGGCCCACAGCCAACATCATATTAAATGGGGAAAAACTGCAAGAGTTCCCACTAAAAACAGGAACAAGATAAGGGTTTCCATTATCACCACATCTGTTCAATATAGTACTTGAGGCTCTAGCCAGAGCAATAAGGCAAGAGAAGAAAATCAAAGGAGTACAAATAGGAAGAGAAGAACTAAAACTGTTCCTTTTTGCAGATGACATGATACTATACATAGAAAACTCAACAAACTGAATCAAAAGGAATATAGAACTAATCAACAAATTCAGCAAGATGTCTGGATATAAAATAAATCTTAAAAAGTCAGAAGCTTTCCTGTATGCCAACTGTAAATCCACTGAAAAAGAAATACAGAACATATTTTGACGCATGATATCACCCCTCAAAAATAAAATACCTAGAATAGAACCTAATCAAAGAGGTCAAAGACCTTTACAAGAAAAATTATAATACATTGAAGAAAGAAATTGAAGAATATCTTAGAAGATGGAAAGATCTTATATGGCTCTTGGATAGGAAGAATAAATATAAAAATGTCTATTCTTCCAAAAGTGATCTAAAAATTCAATGTGATACTCATTAAATTACCAAGATCATGCCTTACAGATATGGAAAATCAATCATTAAATTCATTTGGAACAACAAAGAGTCCAGAATAGCCGAAGAAGTTCTCAGCAACAAGAACCATGCAGGAGGCATCACTATACCTGTCTTTAAACTGTATTACAAAGCCATAGTAAAAAAAAATCATCATGGTATTGACACAAAAGCAAACACATAGACAAATGGAGCAGAATAGAAGACTCAAAAACATGTCCTCACACTTACAGTCAATTGATTTTTGACAAAGGATCCAAAAATATACACTGGAAAAAAGATTGCCTCTTCAAAAATGGTGCTGGCAAAACTGGTTAACCATATGTAGAAAAATGGAAATAAACACCACTTTCCCACCCTGCTCAAGAATCAATTCAAGATGGATCAAAAACATGGAAATCAAACCAGAGACCTTGTAGCTACTTGAAGAGGGCATAGGTCCAAAACTCAACACAGAGGCACAAGTAATAGCTTTTCAACAAGACTCCATAGGCACAAGAAATTCAAAGGATGATCAATATGTGGGATTGCATTAAACTGAAGAGCTTCTATGCAACAAAGAAAACTAAAGAACCTCAACAGAGAGCCTACATCTACAATTTTGCTAAGATGCCCTTGAAATTACATGATTATTTAATTTTTACCTTTTGGTCCGGAATATATTCTTTTCAAAATTCCTGTATCAGAGAAGTTTTGAACCTTAAGTTAGGATAGAATAAACCAGTTAACATGCCTACAGTAGGCAATCTTCCAAAGATGGTAATTTGCATCTCTGAAAATATCAGAGAGGGTAAAACTAAATTTTCAGAACTTCTACCCCAGTGTCCCCTCTATCTTTATTATTACCATCTTTGATCTTTCAATTTGAAGCAATTTTGTTTGGTCAAATTCCCTCAGTTGAAATTAGAGTTTTCTTCAGGTTTTTCTATTATTCCTTTTACATTTTCCCCTGAACCTTTAGAGGATAAGAATTATCACTTGAATGATGTCATTTTGCAGGACAACCAACATGCAAAGTAGAAAAGTTATTTTAACAGATTAAAATGCTTCTTTAACTGATTAAATTATGCTGTGTGTGTATGTGTGTGTGTGTGTGTGTGTGTGTGTGTGTGTGTGCGTGTGTGTTTGTGGAGTGCAGTCTAGCTAAAACAAAAAATTATATGGCCAAGTTAGTGCATTCTAAAATCCTTTCTAGGTAAAGAAATGGTCAGAACCTTATTACATGATCCAGTTTTGCAAAGCCATCATAAATTGACAGGGAGTATTTTTTTAGCAGTACTGGGGATTGAACCCAGGGTTATTCTACTTCCAAGCTTCACCCCCCAGTCCTATTTTTTCTTCTTTATTTTGAAACAGGGTCTCACTAAGTTGTAGAGGGCCTCACTAAGTAGCTGTGGCTGGCCATGAATTTACATGCTCCAGTCTTAACCTCCTAAATACTGGGATTATAAGCATGTGCCACTATGTCCAGCTTGGGAGTATTTTTTTTTTAAGGAGCATTCTAATTCTGAACTACACCCCTGCCCCTATTTTATTTTTATTTGGAAATAGGGTGTTGCTAAGTTGCTGAGGATGACCTCAAACCTACAATCCTCTTGTCAGACTTCCAAGTACTGGAATTATAGGCATATGCTACCTCATTAAATTGCTATGTTGGCTTCGAATCTGCTATCTTAATCAGTGTTAGTTCCTTCTATCTCAGGGGAGAGCAGTGCAGGTAGAATTGATTAAGGTAGATAGAATGTGCAGAATGTGCACTTTTGTGTTAAATATTATATATGTATATATTTAATTTATGAAAAGTATAGAATAGCTTTATAATTTTATTTATTTATTTATTTATGTATTTATTTATTTATTGCGGTACTGGGGATTGAACTCAGGGGCATTCTAACTCTGAGCTATATCCCCAGCCCTATTTTTTATTCTTTATTTTGAAACAGGGTCTCGCTAAGTTGTGGAGGGCCTCACTAAGTAACTGAGGCTGGCCACGAACCCAGATCGTCCGGTCTCAGCCTCCCAAATGTTGGGATTACAAGTGTAATTATATTATTCCCACTTTGTGTATATGAAAACTGAGTCTTCTAGCATTTTATAAATATGTGTTTTTTTACCCAGGACTATGTTCTACCAAAATAAGTTTAAGGACTGGGTTCTGCTTTACAATCAAATTTTATTGTTTTCTATGAGTACAGGAAATTCATCTTCTCTTCTTAGATTAGGTCCTCCCCTTCCTGTGTGTGTTAATGAGACTTTTCTGATTATATCTCATCATGTTTATAATTCTTAGGGTTCAAACTCTATATTTTGTGAGCAAACTATGTCACTAATCACAAAACAACAAAATTAGTTTGTATTCAATTTTTCTACGTCTTCCTTTTTTACATAATATATTAGTAATTATTATTACTATTTTTATTGCAATTAACCTTTTGTGATCATTGTTTAAACATTTCACAATGAAATCAGGGATAGCAGAATATACTGTACTAAAATAATGAGATCTTACCTTTGCCAAAAACTTACTCTTATGGGCTCTCTATTAAATGCTTTCATTGATATTTAACTTTGCTGTAACTATGATACACATATCATCATCCTCATCTTACAAATGAGGTGGCCAAGAATTAGAGAAAAAAATTAACTACCTTAAGGTCAGTGCTCATGAATGAAAGAGCAAAGATTCCAACTCTGAGAATATATAAGCAAAGCTCATAACCTTGTGTAATTACAAACTGTAAACCCTTTAAGAGCAGAGGTTGAGTTATATTTATAGTCCCCTGTATACTTCTAGTTTGAAGAAAGTCTTGTGTTTTCAAAAATAATGCTTAGATTTACCATAAATTCCTATTTTCCATTAAACATGAATATTAAATTCTATGAGACTTAATTTACTCATGTAAAGGATAATAGATTCATCTAGATAACTTCAAGAGTTATCTTCAGTTATTACATGCTGGGTTTTACTATATACTACACATGCATTTCTTTATAGCATAGAAGTAATTGCATGGCATTATCAAAAAGACATTTAATGGGGCCTTATCAATTCATTTTCTTTTATGTCAATGATCTCTATCATCCTCATAATTATGCCCAGTCAGATAATCTTAATATCTCAAGGTATCGTCTTCTAAAAGTCTATTGCACATTGAATGACTGTCATGTATACATTCTCTTCTGAGAACATATGTGTTCTTCACATAAAGTTGAACATATGTGTCCTTCATCTTGGTGTGGTTCCTTTTACAACTGAGTTTCTGCCTCAAGAGCTACAAACAGAAAAATGGCTGAAGCTTCAGCTCTTTTCTGACTTCCATGTCTCCATTGTATATGGCCATACATGTTCTAAATAATCCTTTATTCACTTAGTTTCCCTCCTAGATTTTCACATTTTAATAAAAGGACATTGTGTGGGACATAAAAAGAAAATTTTACTGAAATGTTTAATGAAAATCAGGAAATATGACCAAACACAATGTGCTTAAGAGAATAATGAGAAAATTTATACATATTTGCACTTCCTTTCCTAGTTTCTAGTGTGCAGGGAATTTCTATGTATTTATTTATTTGAGCCAGGAATGAGCACTTTTAATTTATTGATTAAAAACAACAAATATTGAGAAGGAATTAGAAATATATGATACCAGGAAGTTCATTTATCTGTTCTATCATTACAAATTTTATTAAGTACCTGATCAAAAAAAGGTAGATATATTGGGCAGATTGTTTCAAGCATATGCTGTGGGACAACATTTCAGTTTTCAGGGAGTTTGGTGTGGAAATGCAGAACTTTGGTTGCATAAGGATCTACTCATGTTTTAAAGTATTTAACTCTGTAGAACCACAATTATGGAAAGTTCAGTAATGCTGCTAATGACATTTGTAAAATATACCTTGAATGTAGTGCAATATTTTTCTATCTGCTGGGAGAGGCAGTAGAGGCATCACAGTTGTTCTTTAGTGCAAGGGAGGAACACTCCAAACAGCTTAGATTATAGTAAGGTATAAGGCTTCAGTGAAAAAAAGCTGTATTATTATCAATGTAACCTTGCTGCCATACTATGTTATCAATAGCTAAAAAATGATAAATAAAGACAAACAAACAAAAAAATAGATAGAATCCCTCTATTCACAGAGATTAAAATGAAAAAATAGATGATAAACAAATTAAATGATGAAAGCTATAATTCCAAGGGGTGACAAACATTATGAGAAAAATAAAAAAGATGGTGTGATAGACAGTATGCAAAGCTTATCCCAGTTCTCCATCTCTCCCTGTATCAGCGTTCTTGCAATATGCCTTTGCAGTTCATTCCATATACAGGTATGATTTATTTTCTGACCTTTAGATCCTGGATTGGCTTTGGGATTTTTTTTGCTACAAAATATGGCAGTAATGACAGTGCCAGTTCTGTGGCTGAATGCTGAAAGCTTGTATTGACTTCTAGTAGTTTGCTTTTGTTTTTGTTTATTTTATTTTTTTTGGAACTAGAGTCAGCTAAATTTAACTCACTGGATAATGTGAAACATATGGCCCAGACACCAGCATTATCCCATGCAACAGCCAGCTAACCACCAGATATATGAGTTAATCATCCTTGGATAACTAGCCAACTCTCCAGTCAACCCATGAGATGATGCTAGAGAAGAGAACCTAGCCAAGATCAGCTGAGCCTGACTGGTCCAAGTAAGTAGAATTACTCATGTTACTCAAGAGACACATAGACTTGGAAGCAATAATGAAATGTTACTGTTTTCATCATCTAAATTGTAGAATGGTCTATTACACATCAGTAGAGCACTGACACTGAAGCTATATTGGAAGTGAGTGGGAGAGAGAATGGCTGTGAGGTGCATAAATCAGAGACAAGATGACATTTGAACTGAGAAATGGATAACAGGCATGTGTCAGTCATGCAGAGATTTGGAAGCTATCGAAGAAAAAGATATAAGAAGCACCAACACACTAAGGGAAAATTACATGTTGTATGATAAAGAAAAGAGAAGCCCAGTATGGCTTCAGAGACACATTGAAGGGGAGAATTCATAAACTATGTGACCAAAGAGATAAGTAAATGCCCAGTTGTGTTATTTTGATCTTCTATGAGGATTGTGACTATTTAGGTTCAAGGGGTATGACTTAAAAGAGGACACACACACATACACACACATATTGTATATGTATATGTATATGTATATGTATATGTATATGTATATGTATATGTATATGTACATGTATGAGGTCAAATCATTTTCTGGAAGTTAATGAAAGCTACTTGCGAATTTATCTCAGCTTTTTTCCAATCTGTCAATATGCTGGAAATAATATTTCTCTGAAGTATCACAGAGATATAAAACTTCAGCAGCACATTTAATTCCAGATATAAAAGTCTCTATGGAGTTATAATTTCTTTTGATTAAAACGACAGCAATTTCCAGAGGCATGCTGTGTGCTGTTCCTTCTTCTGACTTAAAGTTTGGCATCATTAAAATGATCTGGGTGATGTGGTTATGGCTGATGATGCAGTTGTGCTGAGATGTGTCAGGCAGTACCCACTGAGAGCTGTTCTGTCTTATTTCAGGAGGGTTCCTCTCCATTAGCAGATTCTGTCTAAATTCAGCTACCTAGATATTAATCTACAACAATTAGAAAGGAATAATTAATGCTTTCTAAATCTGTCATACGACCTAAAATCATACTGCTTGCATGGCTGAATGTCTGTATTTAACCAATGTATTTCCTTAAAAAAGCTGTGTGCAACATCACAGCTGGGAAGTCTGACTGAGAAATCAACATGGATAGACTACAAAAGAATGTGACTGCCTTATGGTAATAGATCATTTTGTTTTATTGTCTCAGCACATCCTCAGAGATGGAATGAACTGATACATATGAAAATTAAAATCTCACCTTCTAAGGTTCATTTATATAGCCTGAGTGAAGTTTTCTGGTCAGCAGTTCAACAAATATCTATTGAATCTCTATGAGAAGCAAAGTACCAGGGGAAGTAATATGAAAAATGGAAATTCTGCCTCTTTAGAGTCTATTTCAGGAGAAGCACATAAACATATAAGTTTTTAAAAGTGTGCTACTTACACTCATAGAAGTATAGATGCAGGCTGCTGTTGATATAGGGAGAGTTATTTTTATTAATTCATCCCATAATTAAAGTAAAACATAATACAGGGAAATTTACAAACTTACACTATCACATAATATTAATTAATTCCATTAGCAGAATTATATACATACTTCTGAAGATGACAAAAGACTACCAACCCGGACACTATTTTTTTAAATAGAGTCTTCAACTTTAATCAGCAATACAGAAATCAGATCTTCAGAACTTGTTCAAAACTTGATCTTCAATATCCACTCCTCAGTTCTTATCAAATGCCGAGCTAAGAAAAATGATAATTAAGTAATGTAGTTTAAGGGACATGAAACCTCTGCCTTGACGTAATAGATAATTGGCTTCTGTGGGATATTATTCATTACAATGATGCCTCTGAATAATAATCACCATTTCTCTTTAGAAAAGTATGGATCTCATCAATATTTTAAATTGAAATATTAAGCGTTATCAAATAAGTTGTCAACAGATGAGTCATGAAGTACTTGAGAAGGTAGTTTTTCATTTGTTAGAGCTTAATCTTTTGTCATATATTTCCATGTGAATATCTTTATGATTAGCTTGAAGATCACTTTTAAAAAGTAAAAGTGATTTAAGCAAAAAAATACAGAACTGTCCACTTGCTTTGCATATGGCATTATTCAAATTTACATAAATAAAACCAATGCAAATCATTGCTTTGAGACATAGAAGTTTCTTCTTTAACATAAATTCAGCAGACATGCCAGTGTTGACTTAGAGCAAGGATTCTCCAAGTGTAACCTCAGATCAGCAGCATCAGTGTCACTTAGGAACCTAGAGAGATATATTTTTAGTCGCCACCTGCTAAATCAGAAAGTAGAGGTGGAGTTTAGCAAAATGTGTCCTCACAAAGCCTTCCAGCAATTTCAATGCATACTTAAGTAAGACTATCTTCTGTTGACTCAACTGAAGAGAAGTAGTGCATATTGGCATCTTAAGAGATAAAATGGACAACAGAGAGAAAAGACTGAGAGAGAAAATCCATCGCAATTTCAGGAAGGCCTTTGATGTCCTTCCAAATTATAGTCATGTCAGCAACGCAGGAGCACAAGATAATACTTCACAGAAATTTGGTAGATTAAAGACCTAGCTTCCAGGACATAGTTAGAATCAACTCTCAACTTCCTTTAAACTGAAAGCTGAACTATTTAATTAAATGTCTAAAATAAATGCATATCACCAACTCTATGCCTAATTCTGTCCTAGACTAAATTCTAGACATGGCTTGTGTCCTAGATATATAGTCTAGATAATGATTTTGTTCCCAGTGCCAACATACTCTCCTACTTCATTTTCTGTGTTGCTTCATGATTCAAAATGTTACTTGTTTCTTAACAATTAGAATATCTCATTCTTTATAACATGTCTTGGAAGAGGCTGACTTTCTCCATAGTCCTATGTGTGTGCTTGCCCTTAAAATCATTCTTTGTTCTGGCTTATTACATCTACAGAACCGAATTTCTTAATATGTCACTTTAAGACCCTGTGAGCAATGCTTTCTTCATGTGTTGAAGAACAATTAATTATGTCATCTTTCCCTTAACCATCTAAGTTGCCAAAATTCAATGGGTGTTATTATATGTTATTGTGTCCATGGAAACAATAAACAGAATGAGAACAACATTGTCGATGACAATAATTGTTCTTGTTATGCTAAATATCTGTCCATCATAAGAAAGTACATTTCTGAGTTTGTCCAACTAAGGTGAATGTCTACCTTCCTAGTTTTTATTGTGCTCCTAATTTTTACTTCTTGATCTATTAAGATAATAACCCAGGATTAGTGAGTCTTGAGAAATTGAAAGGTAAAAGAGAATGAGATTCAAACAGGTAAATTAACACTTCTGGATTAAAAAAAAAATTCAAAGAAAGTAAGAAGTTTGCCAGAAATAAGAAGTGCAAGAAATACCATAGGGAAAGAGAAGTAAGATTTTTTACAAAATAAATGAATTAGCCATATAATGACATTGTTATGGCACACAAGAAAATATTGAGAGAGAAGTTATATTATTCAATAGAGAAGGATTAATATAGTATTTTGTGTTAAACATTACTCAGAAAAATATTAAATTTGTACATGTCCATAAATCAATCAAGAGAGTTTTAAAGAATCTTGCTTTTCTGTAAAACCATCCTTTATCTGTTCACAGCTTCTAGAAAAAGGCAAGTTAAACAGAGGCAGAGGAATAGAAACAAGGACCACCCCATACTGGAAAATGAAGTTGGCCAATTTATGTATGTGCATGTACGAATATGAAGGAACGATAAAGCTGTTCCCAAAAAAGAAAGTTGTTCAAACTGAATGATGGAGACATTGATGAGTTAAAAAAACAAACAAAAACAAAATCATAAGCTAGGTGTGGTGTTGAATACCTGTATTCCCTGTATGTTTAAGGCTGAGACAGAAAGATTGCAGATTCAAGACCAGCCTCAGCAACATAGCGATAGTGCTGAAGGTGAATCTCGGAAATAAAATACCTCTGAGCTCAGTCTCTAATATCAGAAGCAAAGAAAAATAAAAAGAAGACAAAAGCATGAAAGCGCATATGAAAGGGCATAAAACTCATTGGTAAGAGTAATTGCACAGATTAATCACAATGCTCTAATATTGTAAATATAATGTGTTAAGCATTCATATCTTTAGTAAGAGGACTAAGAAATTAAATAATTAAAATAATAATATCTATATTAGTATAGATTAGTATATTAGTTAGATAAGCAATATACAGAAATATAAATAGAATATAAAATTTCAAAATTTAGGAAAAAATGAAGAGGAAATATAGTTCCTATAGTTACATTTTTTTGTTGTTCTTAGCTGTATGATTCTGTTAAGTTGCTCTAATTTGAAAACAGTTTATTATACTCAAAAGATGTTTTATGTAAGTCTCTGGTAACGACAAAGCAAAAATCTGTAAGAGATAAACCAAAACAATAAACAAAGAATCAAAACATATTACTAAATAACCACAAAGGAAAATTGTAAGATTAAAAAGGAAAATAATTAAAGCCAGAAAATTAGTTATAAAATGGCTGTAGTAAGACTTTACTATCAATAATTACTTTCAATGTAAATTGGTATTCTCTAATGAGATTAGAATAAAAGAATGGCTTTTTTAAATGTCTCAGCTATATGTTGCTTTTAAGACTCTCACTTCACGCCGGGCGTGGTGGCGCACGCTTGTAATCCCAGCATTCGGGAGGCTGAGACCGGAGGATCCGGGTTCAAGGCCAGCCTCAGCTACCTAGTGAGGTACTCCGCAACTTAGTGAGACTCGGTTTCAAAATAAAGAATAAAAAATAGGGCTGGGGGTATAGCTCGGAGGTAGAATGCCCCTGAGTTCAATCCCCAGTACCGACAAAACAAAAAACAAAAAAAAAAAACAAAAAAAAAATACTCTCACTTCACATCTAAGGAAACCTATAATTAAACAGGGACACATTAGTACTGGTACCAGAGATACAAAAGATCATTGGAAATTATTATGAACAACAATTTACCAACAAATTTACAATCTAGAATAAAGGCATTAATTCCTAGATATAAACAACAAATCAAAACTGAATCATGAAGGAAAAGAAAACCTAACCAGGTCAGTAACAAGAAACAAGATTGGTTCAGTAATAAAACATCTGTCATCAAATAAAATATCAAGATTAGACAACTTCACTGTCAGTAATTCAAATTATTTAAAGAAAAATTAATCTATTTTTCTTAAATTATTGCAAAGAAAGGAAGGCAGAAAGTATTCCAAACACATTCTATGAGATCAGCATTACCCTGATACTTAAACGAGATAAGGAAACAACAATAGTAAAAAAAAGACTACAGGTCAAATTTTTTATAAGCGTTGATGCAAAAGTCCTCAACTAAACAGTAACAAAGTGAATCGAACAACACATTAAAAATATTATTCACCATAATCTCATAGGATTTATTGAAATCATTAATGTAATATACCATATCAAGAGAATGAATAACATAATCCTGGCATGGTGGCACACACCTGTAATGCCAGTACTTGGGAGGCTGAGACAAGAGAATCGCAGGTTCAAAGTCAGTCTCAGGAATTTAGGCCTTTAGCATCTTAATGAGACCTTGTTTTAAAATTAAAATAAATAAATTAAAAGGTCTAGGGTTATAACTGAGAAGCAGAATACCCTTGGGTTAAACCCTAGTATCTCAAAAAAAAGAATAAAATGCAAAATTCTTGCAATGGTTTCTGTAGATGGGGAAAATGGTAGTTGATAAAATTATACACTCGTTCATGATAAAAATTACTGAATAAATTGGGTTAGAAGGAATATACTACAAAATACTAAGAATAGTTTATAGATATGCATGTTCATTTTTTGCTCCTTTATTCTACATAATAGTGGTAATCCTGACCAGAGCAGTCAATCTTGAGATAGAAACAGAAGCCATTGGATGTGAAAAGAACAAGTCAAATTATCCCTGTCTGCTGATGACAGGATTTTATATATAGATATTCCCATATAAATAACCAAAAATGCCTAAGAACTAAGTTCGGCAAAGTTTCAGGATAAAATATCAGCATGCAAAAATACAGAGCATTGCTATACTGCAATGTAAAGTTATCTGAGATAGAAATTACAGAAGAAATTCCATTAAAATAGCTACTAAAGCTGGATATGGTGGCACACACTTGGGAGGCTGAGATATGAGGATTTCAGGATCAAGGATGGCCTCAGCAAGAAGTGAGACTCTCGTCAACCTAGCAGGACCCTGTTTCAAGATTAAAAAAATAAAATAAAATAGGGATGGGAGTGTAGCTCAGAAGTAGAATGTCCTTGGGCTCAATTCCCAGTATCACACACAAACACACACACACACACACACACACACACACACACACACACACACACAAAATAGCTACTTAAAACAGTACTTAAAAAAAAAATTTAAGCCAAGAGCTGGTAAACCTCTACAATAAAAACTATAAAACAATAGTAAAGGAAATTGAAGAGCAAATAATAAAATGGAAACATATTCCATGTTTATGGATTTCAATAATATTGATAAAATGTCCATATTACTCAAGAAAATCCATAGATTCATCAAAATCTCTATCAAACATTTTTAAAGAACTAGATAAACAATTCATATATATGGATCCACAAAGAAAACCAAATTCCCAAAGCCATCTTAAAGAGAAAGAAAACACAGAAGATACTGCAACATCTGACTTTCAAACACACTACAAAGCTGTAATGATCAACAAAACATGTTATTTGCATAAATGCAGGTACATAGACCATTGCAACAGATTGTAAACCCTAGAAGTAGTCAAGCATGGTGTTGCAGGCCTACAGACCCTGCACTTGGGAGGCTGAGACAGGAGGATTGTAGGTTGGAGGACAGCCTCAGCAAGTAGTGAAACTCATCAACCTAGCGAGACCCTGTTTCCAAATAGGGAATAAAATCATGTTGGAGTTGTAGCTCAAAGGTAGAATGCCTCTGGGTTCCATCCCCAGTACCACAAAAACAAACAAACAAACAAACAACAACAAAAACCTAGAGGGAAATGCATGCATCTACACCTGGTTTTTGACATCATTGCTAAGAACCTGCATTGAAAAATGATTAGATGAGCAAAGAAGGTGACAAGTGAAGGTGATATGGAAGGGGAGAGGGAAACACCCTAATGCCCATGATGTACTTTCACAGACATATCAAAGTTAGTCATTAAACTGAAATTGAGAAGAAGGGAGAGGGAGGGAGTGGGGTGGGAATTGGGGAAGGCTTAAATGAGAAATGTGTGCATGTATGCCTTTACCAGCTTGTACCTAACAAAGATGTATGACTGAAGTGCATAAATAAATAAATAAATAAATAAATAAATAAATAAATAAATAAATAAATAAATAAATGTAAAAGAAAAGAAATAAAAACAAGAAGAAAAAGTAATCATAAAAAAACAAAAACAAAGAAAAATGATAGCAAGTTGTGCTGGAAAAACTGAATGTCCATGTTCAAAAGAACGAAATTATGCACTTATTTATCACCAATTTAAAAACTTAACTAAAAGTCAATTTAAAGCACAGTGTGGTGGTATACATCTATAATCCCACTACTTGAGAGGCTGAGACAAGAGATTCACAGGTTCAAGATTAACCTCAGCAACCCAACAAGACCCTGTTTCAAAATAATAAAAACTAAAAGGGCTGGGGGTGTAGCTTAGAGGTATAATGCCCCTGGATTAAATCTCTACTATCACAGTAAACAAATACATAAATAAATAAATAATAAAGTCACTTTAAAATTTTAATATAATGTCTGAGGCTATGAAACTACTAGAAAAAAAATAAGGTAAATTTTTTGACATCAGAAATGACTAGAATTTCTTAGAGAAGACTCAAACAGCACAAGAAACAAAAGCAAATATACACAAATGGAACTATACCACACTAAATAGCTGCACAGAAAATGCAGTGATCTAGAAGTAAAGACAAAAACCTAAAGAATAGAGTAAAATATTTTCAAGCTATAGATCTGATAGATTTCAATGTGCAGAATAAGTAAAGAACTCCAAAAACTCATTAACAACCAAGTGAAAATAGGAAATACACCTTAAGAGACATTTATCAGAAGGAGACACACAAATGGACAATGGATACATGAAAAAATATTATTAATTATGAGAAAAATGCGAATCAAACCACAATGAAATTTCACTTTGCCTTAGTAAGAATGGTTATTATAAAAAAAGGCAAATGATAATAAATGCTGATGAATATTATGGAAAGCAGTGTGGAGGTTCCAAAAAATTAGAAATAGAACTACCATATGATCTAGCAATCCCACTATTGGGTATACATCCAAAGAAAACAAAATCAATATATTTTTATGGAAGGCACATCTGAACTCCATGTGCATTGGAGCACTGTTCACAACAGCCAAGAAATGGGAATAACAAAAGTGAGCACGAAATGATAAATGAATACAGAAGATGCAGTACATATATTCAATGCAATATTATTCAGCCATAGAAAAATGAAATCCTGTCCTTTGTAACAATATGGATAGAACTGCAGATCATTATGTAAAGTGAAATAAGCCAAGCACAGAAAGAGAGTACTGCATCATTTCACTTCTATGTGGAATTTAAGAAGGTTAATTTCATAGTAGTTGGTAGTAGTATGATGGTTATGAGGCTGGAGATGCAAAGCGGGTGGGAGGCATAGAAAAAGTTGTTAAATCAACAGATAAGAATAAGAATTTCTGATGTGGCATTGTATATTAGGGTGACTATAAACCACAATAATATACTGTGATTTTTAAAAAGCTAAAATAATTTATTTTGAAAGCTTTAATCATAAAGAAATGATACATGTTTGAGGAGTTAGATATGTTTATCCTGATTTATACATCACTCAATATATACAAGCATTAAAACATGACATGACATTCCATTATTGTGCATAATTTTGTGTTTTTATGTATCAGTAAAAATGAATTTAACTAAAACGAAAAAATAATTCTTTAAATTTTTATCAAAAACCTCATTTCTAATAGGTATAAAATACTGTAATATATTCCATTGTATGTTAAAAAAGAATCCTTAGAAAGAGAACTGATGGCTACTTGGTATAGTAACCAATATTAAATTATGTAGTCCATTACAAAGTCTTCATACATCATCATCCATATATCTAGTTATCCATTCATTCCCTCATAGGGATGAAATAGGTAACGTTCTATTATATACCTTTTGGTGTTTTACTCTGATTGGTTTAAACTTTGTTGTTAGTGAGTATCCAAAATGTTCCCTGGAAACTTCTTCCAGAATCAATACAACTGTATGTTAAATCATAGTATGGCTGTGAGCATTTCAGTAAGTAGGAACTGATTTATCTTTTCCACTCTGCTATAGCAGCCTATATTAAATACACTCAATCCTCTGCAACCAAGCAACAGCTAAAGCGGACGCTTAATAGAAGATGAAGGCATTAGATACACATAAGTGGTATAGATTGATTTTAAGACCCAGTTTCCTACAAATAATTATTCAGACTTTATTTTTGTGAAAATTATAAGATTTCAAAATGCATATATTAAACTGAATGTAGATTGCTTAATTTTCTGTATAATTTGAATTAAGTATGTACTTCAATTATATTTTTGGCTAAACACTTATCTGGCCAGTGAATTCAAGTAAACAGTATCTCTGACTATTCTTTTTTAAAATAAGGTATTCTGCATGCCGTAAAGAGATTCCCCCACAATTAATTTGGAATCTAGTTGATTCCTTGCTAAAGTAATATGTGATGTAAGGGTCATTTAGTGGTTGGCGCCTACATGTAATCAGTACCACTTAAGAACAACTTTTAGTGTGCCGGGCGTGGTGGCGCACGCTTGTAATCCCAGCATTTGGGAGGCTGAGACAGGAGGATCTGGGTTCGCGGCCAGCCTCAGCTACCTAGTGAGGCCTTCTGCAACTTAGTGAGACCCTGTTTCAAAATAAATAATAAAGAATAGGGCTGGGGGTGTAGCTCGGAGGTAAATGTCCCTGAGTTCAATCCCCGGTACCGCAAAAAAAAAAAAAAAAAAAAAAAAAGAACAATTTTTAGTGATCAATGTTCATTAATACTTTTATATGTGGCAGAAATGTTAATGCAAGTTACCTTGGGAAAATAATTTTGAAGCTACATATATCCCAAAGGTCTAGAAGTTAATGTGACTAGATTATGTCATGTCATGTTATTT
>PVLC010003105.1:5971-102649 GCA_004027655.1 Graphiurus murinus
AAAAAAAAAAAAAAAAAAAAAAAAAAAAAAAAAAAAAAAAAAAACCCTTGGGGCTAAATGTGTTTTTGTCCACTAGCATGAAGACATGGTGAGCATTATGGCATTATTTGTATGGTATAATAAATTTGACTACCCAGCCATTCTTAGTGGGACATCTTATATTGGGGATCACTGGGTGTATTCAAAAAGTCACTGCATATCCTCATGGATACCTAGTTGGTTTGTTTCTTGGAATTGATCCAGACATTCATATGTTTATGGTATAGATAATGTCTCCTAAGAGCATTTCTTCAACAAAAGTGGATCGTTCAGGTAAACTTTTGTTATGTTTGAATGCATGATTTTTTTTTTTGCAAGGTAATAAGAGAATATTTGCATGGATTGAGCTAAGGTTCTTGCTGCACCAGCAAAATGGCTTGTTCTTTACAATACTTTTCAGCTAGCAAAATTCCTGCACTGAGCTGGAATTTCTGAAATTTTGAATGACAGTGCGCTGTGCTGGCTCTTTTCTGCATGAGATGTGCAAAGTGCTCCTTCTAGGAAATGTACCATGCTCATGAGCCATGTGTGGGTCAGGTATCATGTAATCATTTTTAAATCAGTATCTGAGAGAAGGATATGAATTTTTTAACTTTTTATTACTCTTATGAGTTACTGGATATGTCATGGTACATTCATAGAAGTCATAAAAAGAGAAATTGTCAATTTCAAGCTGCTTTGGTAGGATGTGTAGCTGCTTAAAATTTCAACACAAGTCAAATGATAGTTCATTTCTCTAGCCCCTGGTTTTCAGATTTAGAGTTATAATCAAATTCTCTATTATTTATAATATCAAAGCAGAAAACTAAAAATAGAATACATTATATATAAATATACACTATTATATATACACATATATAATATGTGTACATATAATATACATATATATGTGTATGTATATTATACACACACACACACACACATATATATATACTGAACATATATGTCTGAACAAGTTATAGATAGATGTCTTGTTCAGATTTTTAGTTTATGAAACCATGAAGATCCATTAAATTGGATCATGTCTTTGAAATAGGGCTCATCTAAAATTTTATGCCCCTAGAAGTTGTCTAGGAAGAAAAAAACAAAACAACAACAACAAAAACTAATCCTTGATATTTCTCTGAGGCTGTGTGGTTTTTATAAAAACATCAAGAACAAATCATCCATTATTGAGATTTAAGTCAATAAGAGAATCAATGGTCAACAGAAAACCAATGGCTAGTGAATATGTGAACTTCTTGAAGATAGTACTGAATCAACCAGCTTGCTGAGAGGCAGACGGGGAGGGCCTCGTACTGTGACTGCACCCAGCCTTTTCTCACCAGCACTGGGACATGCTTCAGCAGTTCTACCATGCTTCCATCTGCCCATTCTTTCCATGAGCCATCTTTTCTTCCCTCTATTTTCCTTCGTGTGGAGTGAGGGTACCGTTTCCTCTTATAGCCACCATTTTATTTATTATCTGTTCCCACACAAGATAACAGTTGAGAATTTTGAATAGTTTCCAAAGACAGTAGGCAGCATGATGATGACTTTGGCCAATTATTATGTCATGTCTTTTACTGGGTTCAATGTACTCAAAACATAAAAGGCCTAAAGTAAACATTCCAGTTTTGGAGTTGCTTCCTGATAGTAGCGTTTCAGGATGGAGTGTTTGCTTTTCCCACAGTGTATAGAGAATACATTGACTATAGAGGACTGAATACTTGATAGAAGGCCATATTTTCTCCTTCATCACTATAATCCCTGTATTTTGGTTAACTTGAGGGTAAATTTTTTCTTCGAAATGTATTAAGAGAGGGGGGAGGGAAGACATGATATTAGTAGAATACATAAAGATAACAACATTTGTATTTATAGATAAGGCAGCTTATAGGAGTTTCAGAGCACTACCCGAGCCAATTTTAGAATCTTTGGTGGTCTAGGGAAACAATTTAAATACGTGATACTGAAAAATTCAGAGTAGAAATTTATTAACTAGACCTGATTGCTATAAGCAGTAGATTTGCTGAATTTATAGCAAAGTTTACAAAAAATTATTAATATGCTTTTATTGGTATATTGTAATTATACATCATAATGAGGTTCAGAATGATATAGTATTTCCTTTTAAAATATCTCCACTAAGGAGAATTTTTATTTCTATAATAATAACTCATGAAAATGTTTGTTTGCTATATTTCATTTATTTCACAGGCTATGAGCCAAGGAAAAATGTGTTCAAAGTAGCCTTTCATAAGTTTTTTTATTTACTTTTATTCTCCAAAATCCTTTAAATTAAAATTTAAAAATTTTAATATGAAAAATATTAAGCATATATATAAATAGAGGAAGCACTATAACGACCCTGCCTGCACCCATCAGCACATAGCCAGGTATATACCCCACCCCCTTTTCCCTCTCTATATTATTTGGAAAACATATCTTATATACCACATATTCTCATACATATTTCAGCATGTTTTAGTTTATTTTTTGCCTAACATATTTCTTTTGAGCAATTTGGTACACGTTTTTGAAATGATTTTTTTATTATTTTGTTCATTGGCTCTGAAAAAGATGACACTTATAAGAATAATTTTCATTTTCTTTTTTTTTTAAGAATAGTTTTCTATAACAAACCACAACACAAATTACCCGAAGGCGAACTGACATTTGGTGAATATTAGGAGCATACTTTGAAGATAAAAACCATGAAATTTTAGTGTTATTACCTCACCTAAGAAAGAGCTAGGACTTCATTTCCTTTGTGTACCTCTTGAATGCATAAAAAAAACAGAGTGTACAGTGTGGTGGCCCTAAGGCATGTCACCAGCTTACCTTGCAGCCTAATTTCTCATATCATTTCTTACAGACAGCGCTTCCATGGACAAGTCCTTGTCAAAACTGACCCATGCTGATGGAGAACAAACATCAATCATCCCTGTCCATCAGGTCATTGATAAGGTCAAGGGTTATTGCAACGCTCATTCAGATAACTTCTATAAAAATATTATCATGTCAGACACCTTCAGCCACAGCACAAAGTTTTAATGTCTTGAATATAAGAAAATCAGTCTATAGAAATGTGAAGATCTGCAAGCAGTGAAAAATATGACTAGCAGATGTAAATGTACTATTACCTAGGAACCGCCTGCACAGAGATGAGGAATGTATTTTGTTAAGAAAGCTTTTGTGAGATTCAGAATTTATCTATTCGGAATATTTCTTCCATGGAGGACTTTCCACCATTACTAGAACTCACTAGTTAGAGCAATATGAGTAACCAGAGGTGATAAGATTTTTTAGATTTTTTTAGAACATAGAATTGAACCAAACTAATCCAAGCTCAGGGGGAGGCATTAAAATTATAGGACAAGAGAAAGCCAAGATCAAGCTCTATTTTAAAGCTATACAACCACATAGTGAGGCCTGTCTGTGGCCATTTTCTGTACCATCTTTCTTAACAATGAGAAGCATACTATAGACTACTAACTATTTTGGATACCCACAAGTTCTATCCCAGTACCACTTTCTATGAATGCAGCAGCCACAAATAGAAAAAAAAAAGTATAATATTTAGCCCAAAGTGTAAAAAATATTTTTTCTTATTATATCAAATGACCATTTAACTTCCAAGACTGAAATTTTCAGGACCATTTAACTTTCATGCTGCCAAAAGAAAGTTCTCCCAAAATATAACCCTGGTTAATATGAGGCCATGCAAATTGTTAAATATTTATTTATTCTATTCAACACACAAAGCTTAAACATCATTGTTCATTATAACTGCATCCCATGCATTCGAATCCAGCTTAGTGTTGACATTCCATTAATGTGGACTGCCCAATAGCTGTTTAAGAAGGATTATGTTAAACCTCTGCTTTTCTCCATTACTATATATTGAACCCACAGGCTCATGGGACAAAAGAGAATTTCTATTAGGCATGCTGTGCACAATATTCTTTCCTTTTTAGAAGGCACACTTTGAAAACACTATGGTCCTATTCTTGCTATGAGGACTTTTCAGCCATTTCTAATTATGTAAATGAAGGCCTCTTCTACTAAGAGTTTTATTCCAGGGAATATAAACTGAGGCAGACGAGTCTCACAGTTAATCAAAATGATTACTAAACATGTGGGTCTACAACAGCTAGTCTAAAACTGAGCCCTCTGATTATAGTCTATAAGAGCTTGAGGAGGTCTGGCGAGATAGGTGGTTTAGTGTTTAGGAATCAGGCTGCTGCATACAAGTCATGCATAGTATTAAGCAGCCGACCGAACTCTCAAGTCTGTCCTGAGCAATGCACACTTGTAATGAAGGTGTAAGTGGCCACATCTGAATTGTTCTTCAGTAACGGAGTCCCGTCCAGTTTCTTAGAAATGGGTCTCAGTGCCTGCTGCACCTTTTATAGTAGCTCTTGGTTCTCAGAGAGGTATCAGTCAGGTTCAAGGAAGCAGCCATATAAGTGAAGAGAAAAGGAGACATTCCAGCAGAGCCAGAACTGAGCCCTGGGGACCTCACCTCTGTGCAGAAAGCAGGTAGTTCTCAACTTGACATGCAGAATGGCTTGCAGGCTGTGCAGCACCTCAAGGGGCCTCTCACCCCCCATTTTGCCGCCCTCCAATGGTGAAGCTAGCCAGGCTCTCAAGGATGATGAGGTAGTGTGGTGGTGGACTGATACTACTGTTCCATTTGCAGCAGCCTGGTACGCCATCTTGGG
The DNA here is from genome assembly GCA_004027655.1 of Graphiurus murinus. Lineage (NCBI taxonomy): Eukaryota > Metazoa > Chordata > Mammalia > Rodentia > Gliridae > Graphiurus > Graphiurus murinus. Next base: position 10,717 of record PVLC010003105.1, read on the forward strand.
AGACATGGGTGTGGCCCAGCCTGGCTTTCCTAGGGGAGGGGAGTATTTAGGAGAAAAGGATAGTAAATCGAAAGGCCAAATCCTTTTCTACAGACATATATTAATAGGCTGCTTACTGTGACAGAGATTACATGTAGGTGAAAATTAATCTTAAATCATCACTGAATATTTGTATACTTCCCCCAAACTTAGATATTCATGATAGATTTTAATTAGCTTTCTACTGTGAGATTTCTGCACCCTGTGCATATTTAGTTAATAGTCATTAAGCTATAGCTTGAAAAATGGCTTTGCTTTTGATTTCTCCTCATGAACTTTTTTTTTTTTTCATATTTGACAATAATGTTGACTCCACTTTAAAATTTTTCGATAATCAGGTGAGGGAAAAAATGAAGGAAGGGGTTTTACAGAAGCATTTGCAAATGAAGTTAAAAGACCAACCCACATGCTGCCCTCAATTCTAAGTATGCAGTTCTTACCTTCATTTCGCCTCAGAAGTCTTGGGCAGGAATTTAACTGGGGAGCCAGCATGCAGCCCACACTTACCTGCAAAAATAATATCAATTCAGAATCTGCTTTTTGTTATCCACCTCGCACCCTTTTAACTGCCTCATGTTGACGTTTTGGTCTAGGATCCAGAAGAGTTCCCATTCTTATTGTCATTACTTGTAAAGATTTCTTTGTTGCTGGCACAGATTCTTTTGTACATATTTATTTATTTGTGTTCATAAATGTCAATCCATTTCACTTCTTAGCTTTATATTGCCTGGCTTTGTTGTTTGAATTAACTTTCTATTAGAGAGACTGTATATATTTTTTTCTATAAAAATTGTGACATAGTTTCATGTAGCAATGCCTTTGTCATGGATAAAAAGTGACTGTGAGTACAAGTCAGAGTTAGTAGGAAGAAGCTACCATAGCTGATTTGTCATTTTACTTAAATGGAAAATATTTTTCAAATAAATACTATATTGTTCATGTTCCAAATCATCCAATTCCTTTATGAGTGAATGTTTCTATTTCTGACTCTTAAATGGGAAAAGATCATTTGACAACTGGAAAATAACCTGCCACCAATTAAGTAAGTGACATGAGGCTACTTTGCCAAAACACTAGACATGAGTATATGACAACAAACTGGTTCACTGGGATAAATGCATTCTGAAGTTCTTAGAATTTCTTAGGAAGACTGATACAAAGCCAAGCCCTGAGGCAGACTGAAAGTAATACAGTTTCTTGAGGGGAGGGGGGATTAGTCTTCAGCATGCCAAAAAGAGAATAGTCAGCAACATTATGTTGAAGTTAGGACCTGTCATTTTTTTTCTCACATTTATAGTTGCTATTTTCCTTGTAGGCAGCATAGAAAATAGCAGATTTTAGCCAACTTGACTTGCATGATCAGAAGAGAACCTCTCCACTTCCTTTTACTCTGGTTACTTCGGATTATGCTTTTCTGCAGGGAGCCAAGACCCAATTTGGCTTTCAGCCTTTCTCAGCCAACTGTATGCCCAGCGCTAAGTTGTGAGGCACTTGGCAGTTCACTACTAAATCAGGCCTTCTGAGCCAAAGTGCACAACTCCGGGCCAAGCCCTGTTAAGAAAACAGACAGGCAGTTGCTAAAGACTCAGGTACAGTCCTGTGCAAGCAGGTTGCCACAGGAAGTGTGTGGGGAGATGAGAAACACTTATTTGATTTGCAGGCTGACCCATGTTTATAGTATTTTTGAAATCTGAAGGAATGGGGCTTTATGAATACAGTGCTTTGGAAGGACTTCTGTGTTTTCAGTTGAATAACATTCTACTTCTTTCATATAAAAAGTATTGACTATCTCTCTCCCTCTCCCCTCTTCCATCTCTCACTACTCCCTCCCTCCATTTCTCACTTCTTACCTTTTATTCTTATTCTATCCCCTTTTCTTTCCCTTCCTTTCCATTTTAAGGAAAAATAATTAATGCAAGTTATATTTTTCTGCTTCCTTAGTGAACAAGAATAAATGTGAAAATTTCAAATGTATTCATTAGTAGTCTACAGCCTCTCCAAGGAAGGAAGGAAGGAAGGAAGGAAGGAAGGAAGGAAGGAAGGAAGGGAGGGAGGGAGGGATCCCAGCATTTCGGAGGCTGAGACCAGAGGATCCGGGTTTGCAGCCAGCCTCAGTTACTTAGTGAGGCCCTCTGCAACTTAGTGAGACCCTGTTTCAAAATAAAGAATAAAAAATAGGGCTGGGGGTATAGCTCAGAGGTAGAATGCCCCTGAGTTCAATCCCCAGTACCGCAAAAAAAAAAAAAAAAAAAAAAAGAAGGAAGGACAAGGGAGAAGGGAGAGGAAGAGGGAGAAAAGGAGGAAGAAAGAAAAGATGACATGTTTTGTTATCCTGGGCAGCTCCAACCTAAACTGGGGAATGAGAACTTGATAGAAAAAGAAAACCATACTACCCATAAACATGTTTGGCTGCCAAATGCTTATTTGCTCTCTTATGTAATTTTTACCACAATTCTATGAGGAAGTGTTGATGTTTGCCTTTCATTTCAGAAAACTGGTGATTAAAGAGGGTAAGTATAGCTGGACACAGTGGGGCAAGCTTGTAATCCCAGTACTTGTGCAGCTGAGACAGGAGGATCACAGGTCTGAGACCAGCCTCAGGGACTTAGCAGGTCCTCAGCAACATAGTGAAATCCTGTTTCAAATTAAGAATTTTTTCAAAGGGTTGGAGGTTTCACTCAGAGATAGAATGCCCCTGTGTTCAATAACCAGCACTGTTGGGAGGCTGAGACAGGAGGATCCAGGTTCACGGCCAGCCTCAGCTACTTAGGCCCTCTGCAACTTAGTGAGACCCTGTTTCAAAATAAAGAATTAAAAATAGGGCTGGGGGTGTAGCTTGGAGGTAGAATGCTTCTGGGTTCAATCCCCAGTACCGCAAAAAATACACACACACACACACACACACACACACACACACACACACGTGTATATATATAAAACTAGCACCACCTCCCCTTCAACCCCTTCCCCCCAGAAAAAGAGGGTAAGTAGCAGATCTGTGGCTACAGAGAAAGTAAGAGGTGGATTTGAGGTAAGTCCGTCTAAATCTGTGTTCCTTCCTCTACATTAGTGCACCCAACTCTCACCTTCAAAGAACCTGCAGCCTGTGCAGGAAGGCAATCCAAGGGCAGGATAAATGCATAAAGATTCAGAGAGAAGCTTCCAGAGTTTCCAACAAAAGCTGTGGATTGGCACAACCTGAGTGATGGTTTGGTCTTTGGCAGTCTGATCATTCTGATTGACTCCTCCTGGGGGTAAAGAAAGTTATTCCAGGCACGAAGGTTGGAAAGTCCAGGGCAGCAATGGAAATAGTTGAGGTTGGCTTGATTGCAGGGTGCGGTAAAGGGGTTGTTGCACGGTGACGAGGCTGAGACCAGGCCATCATGGGAAGAGCCCAGAGGCTACGCCTGCCAGCAGGCACAGGGGAGGTGGGAAAGGAGCCTCACCCCAGCTGGGCTTTTGGAAGGTGGTGGTGGAAGGAATAGAAGGAAGAGGGACAAGGCTCGGAACCATAAGGGGCCCTCTGGAGAAGGCGATAGAGCGAGGCAGTTTGTCAGGTGTCCTGGGATCTCAGATCTCAGGGAAGAGGTGACGCTGACAGGCGGGCTTCAAAGCAGCCGCACACCTGCATTTGCATTGGAGGTAGCTCATCAGAGTCAGAAGGCAGTAGTGGTGCTTTGCTTGTTTCCAGATGCCGTGGGGTTAGAGGAGCTAGGGAAGAAAGTAAGCCTTTCATGAAAAACAGCTGTGTGTGTCAGGAAACGTGGACGTGGACGGGGGAGAGGAGAGGCTTGGGGTTGGATGTTTAAAGTATAAATATATGGAATGGTATCGTAGGAAGCTCTGTCCGTCTGCTTCTTCCATTCAGGGAGTAGAGTATTTGAAGTCAAAATGAACTGCACAGAAGAAAGTGGATGGTTTGAATAGCAAGGTCCTGAAGCTGAGGGCGGGGGGTGGGGGGGATGGACGAGAAGCTGAGGTGCAGGGGTCAGTAAGAAGCCTCTTCCTTCTGAGGTTGGGAAACAGGCTGTTGAGTGATACAAGGAGGTACAAAGGGGAAGATGCTGGGGAAAGTTCTTGAGTTTCCTATTCTTTATCAGAAAGATAACTGGAGGTTTGTTTTAGTTGTTGGGTGTTGTAAAGGGGTTGGTATCAGGATGGGGACCTGAGAAAAATTAAAACACTGGAAACATTGCAGTAAATGCAAATCCTTGACTAAATAAATTAATAAATTTTTTCCCTCAGAGTAGCTTTTTACAAGTGTAGTCCCCAAATCATTCACTAAGGTATTTCTTTTAATTTGTTGTGTTTTGACAAACTGGTTTATTTCACATTTATAATCAGTGTTTAGTATTTTAAAGTGTCAGACTTTATTAGTCAAGGATGTGTTTTTAAGACTTGTAAATAAATGGGTGATGAATAAGTGCATATATACTCCAAAATTTTTTAATCACTTAAATTGCATGTTTTGTTTGGCTTGGCTTATTTTCATTCTGAATTAATTAAAATGATTTTTTTAGAAATTTAGATGTCAATGAGAATGAATTATTTCATATTCTCCTAATTGCATTTTAGCGTTGGTGTTTGTAGTATCTGGTTCACACTGTGTGAGAAGAAATAACAAAATGAAATAGAGTTTAAACACTCTTGGAGCAGAAGAAAGACCTTGAGACTACTTCAGTATTTTCTGCTTTGCACACTAAGGCTCAGTCTACCAGTGTAGTAAGTGACCCCAATCTTGGGTTGGTTCTAGGGAATTAAAAGTAAAACACGCCGGGCGTGGTGGCGCACGCTTATAATCCCAGCATTCGGGAGGCTGAGACCAGAGGATCCGAGTTTGCGGCCAGCCTCAGCTACTTAGTGAGGCACTCCGCAACTTAGTGAGACTCGGTTTCAAAATAAAGAATAAAAAATAGGGCTGGGGGTATAGCTCGGAGGTTGAATGCCCCTGAGTTCAACCCCCAGTACCGCAAAAAAAAAAAAAAAAAGTAAAACAGAGCCTTTCTACAAGAAGTTCAAACTATTTAAACTTAAAGAATGATTTTTTTTATTTACAAAGATCTAAAATGTAATTAATCATTGCTACCCAGTTAGAATGGATGCATAGTCTTTCATAATATTTAACAGAAATAAAGTGCCTATGATGTCCACAGCCAGCACTTAGATTTGACACCTTATATTGTGTGTGTGTATGTTAATTTCATATGCATGCAAATTTTTTTTTTAGTTGGTGCATTGTAATCATACATTTTTGTTAGGTACAAGCTGGTAAAGGCATACATGCACACATTTCTCATTTAACTCTTCCCCAATTCCCGCCCCACTCCCACTCCCTCGCCCTCCCTCCTTCTCAGGTTCAGTTTAGTGATTGATTTTGATATGTTTGTGAAAGTATATCACATGCATTAGGGTGCCCCCCCATCACTTTCAGTTAAGCCAACTTCTTTGCTCACCTAAGGTTTCTCCTTCTTCATCTGGAGTCCCTCTTATGACCCACTTTCTCCCTAGCTTCCACATATTAAGGAGAGCATACGATTTTTAACTTTTTGTGATTGACTAATCTCACTTAACATAATGTTTTCCAGTTCCATCCATTTCCCTGCAAATGACATGATTTTGTTCTTCTTTATTGCTGAGTAAAGTACCATTGTGTACATATCCCATAGTTTTGTAATCCATTCATCTCTTGATGGACATCTTGGCTGGTGCATGTGACTTTTTTAACTGAATGGTCCTGTTACATTAAGGTCTGATGCATTGCATTATGTCTATAGTCATTATTTTCATATGCTGTAGCATATTTCCTAGCTGGTGCTTGGCTAATAGTTACTAAACTAAATAGGTATTTGTAGTTTACCTGGTTCAGCTGCATTTTATATTTTAGAAAAAATAGGTATCAAGGCACCTTGGACTTGAGTGGGTTTACAAGAATATGCATTACAAATATAGAGCAAAGAACACAAATGGTATCAGCATATGCTATTCAAGAGCCCTGTGGTTATATGTCAATTTATATGACGCCAGCAAGTTAAGGGATAAAGACAAAATGGCATCAGTTTGATATCAACTGTAACTCCTTTTTAATGGTATTAGAAAAGGAGGTAGGTTGAAGTCTGAAGTACCTGCCTTTAAGCAAGAACAATCTGGCTTTAAGCAACTGTCTTAGGAACTGTTTTATAGACTCATTGACTTCAGCATTTGAGAATGTAACATAAGAGCGTAAGAGCATAGAGAGTCCTCCTGGAGCCCCGCTGCCAGGTGTGCAGCCAGACTGTGGGGGACCTGGGACCAAAGCACGATGACAATGATCGTCAAATGGCCATTTTCTTTATTTTGCTATTTTTAAAGACTTTATTGTTTTCGGCTCATAGAAAAATTGGGAGGAAAGCACAGGGATTTCCCCAGTTCCACTACTCACATATGTGTATAGCCTCCCCCATTTTCCTCCACCAGAGTGGTACATTTGTTACAATGATTTTAGGTCACGCTTCATTATGACCTGAAATCTATAGTTTGCATTCAGGTTCACTCTTGGTGTTGTACATTCTGTAGGTTGGACAAATGTATAACAACATATATCCACCATTCTAGCACCATGCAGTATTTTCCCTGGCCTGAAACCTTGTTCTGCTCTGGCTCTTCTTCCCTCCCCTCACTCCTTTGCAGCCACTGAGGCTTTTACTACCACGATAGTTTTACCTTTTCTAGAATATCTTGTAATTGTAATCATAAAGCAAGTATGTAGCCTTTACAGATTGCTGCTTTCACTGAGTGATAAGCCTTTAAGCTTTCTCTCTGTCTTTTAGTGGCTTGATAGCTATTATAGCTTAAGTGTGTCCCCCAAAGTTTGTCTGTTAGAAACTTAACCACCAATGCAGTAGTGTTGCACAGTGGCACCTAATAAAAGATGATTAGGACCATTAGTGGATTAATGTCCTTATCACTGATGGGGGTTAGTTATCGCTAGAGTTGGTTGGTTCTAAACATAAGCTCAGCTCCCTCTGCCTCCCCTCACCTTTTTGCCTTCTACCATGGGATGATGTGGCATGAAGGCCATCATCAGAAGTTTGCACCTTGATGGGGGATTTCCCAGGCTCCAGAGCTGTGAGAAGTAAGTCTCCCTTCTTGCCAAATCTTCTGTTATAGCCACACAAAGTGGACCGAGACAATACCTCATTGCTTTTCAGAGCTGGGTAATTCTCTACTGTGTGGATGTGCCACTTAGTTTATCCTCTCACCTACTAAAGAACATGTTAGTGCTTCCATGTTTTAGTAATTATGAATAAAGCTGCTATCACCATCTGTGTGCAAGTTATTTTTTATGTGTGTATGGACATAGGTTTTTTGATCCTTTGGGTATATACAAAGGACCATGACTAGTGGCTCATATAATAAAAATATGTTTACTTCTAGAAGAGACTGTCGAACTATCTTCCAAAGTGGTGATCCTATAGTTTTCTTCTTTTCTCATTTTTACATATCTGGAGATGATTGACTTCCTCTCTCAAGCCTTAGTTTCTTTTTTGTCACAGCTGCATTTTAAATGAGATTTAAAGCTACCATGATGGCAAGTCTGGCCTCAATCCTAAACATGAACTTGCAACTCTGGTTCTCAGTACCATAAAACCATTGTTTCTGCATCTCTAAATTTAAATTCTGGAGAAAGATCCCCTGATGAACTCAGGTTTAATCAACTGTTTGTATTTGACTCAAGAGTACTTAGTATGACTGCTGGGCATGGTAGAGCATGCCTGTAATTCCAGTACTTGGAAGACGAAGACAGGAGGATCATGGATTTGAGGACAGCCTCAGCAACTTAGACTTTCAGCAACCCAGGGAGGCACTGTTTCAAAACAAAAAATAAAATAGGAGTGGGGGTATAGCTCAGGTGTAAAATACTCCTGGGTTCAATCCCCAGTACCACAAGTAACACACACACACACACACACACACACACACACACACACACAAGTATTTAGTATGAATACAGCTGCTCAGACTCTCACTGAGCAGAAGCTGTGAATTCACACAGAATTCTTGGATTATGCTTGATTAGGATAGTTGGATTATGAAAAAAACGTGTTTAAGGGCATTAGTTATTCATTGCATTAGTTTGTGTCACCCAGGAACTGGTTGCCTAAATGCATCTAGAAACTCCAGCTACTTTTGGGGATATCGCCTATAAAAGACGAAGGGAAGAGGGAGCCAGGGATAGACATGGGGATCCTGCAATTCTCACTCTTGTGAAAGGAGAGTAGGAAGGAGATCAGTACAACTCTGGGAAAGCCAGGGCCAGCCCAGCAGGGAGTACCTGCCCAGGCTTCTCAGTGAGGAGTCCCAAGTGGGAGGAAGTAGCCTGGCCCCATTGCTCCCATTATGCTCAATTACAGACTGGAGGCTGCTTGGGAATTGAAGGATCTCTGCTCTAAGCTTGCAGCAGATCCGGAGAGCACTGTGTCTGGAAGTTCAGGGCCAATTCCTCTCATTACAACAAGTTCTCTCTTCAAAGATTCAGTGGCCAGCCCACCATAATCACCCAAATCCACGGTGGCTGAGGAGACTGGCTGGAAGTCTGTGTAATCAGGAGCAATACCAGGATAACGAGGTGGAGGGCCTCGACCACCCTGGTGGATAGCTGCCAGGCCTGGGCCTGGTGCTCAGGGCACAGGCGGGGCAGGCAGAATACTAATAAGCACTGTCTCAGCCAGAGATTTCCAAAGAGAAGGAGTTTTAAGTAAAAACTGAGATGTGGAGCTTAACTGAATTTTCTTTCTTTCTTTCTTTCTTTCTTTCTTTCTTTCTTTCTTTCTTTCTTTCTTTTTTTTTTTTTTTTTGTGGTACTGGGGATGGAACCCAGGGACATTTTACCTCTGAGCTACACCCCCAGCCCTATTTTTTATTTTGAAACAGGATATCACTAAGTTGTAAGGGTCTCACAAAGTAGCTGAGGCTGACCACAAACCTGCCATCCCCCTGTCTCAGCCTCCCAAGTACTGGGATTACAAGTGTGTGGCACCATGCCTGGCTTAACTGAATTTTAATTATCCACATTTTTCTCTATCAATGTTACTTTGTGGGCTCAAGACATGTTTTAGAAACCATACTGGATTTGTGCAATTGATCTGCCCCGAGGAAAACATTGGGAAATGATTTCTTTTCATCCCCATTTGATAAATGCATCAGTTTCCCTGAATGGCTTTTAGGTTGTTGAAAGAGCAATTGTAATTTACCTAACCAAAGCCCAATATCTGTTAGACTTGCCTTGTGTGAACTTCTGTTAAAGTCTGTTTTTGTTCTCCCTCATGCAAAACAGAAGCTGGCCAACAATGAGACAGAACTCACCGAAAATCAGGTAAAACTCCAAGCTTAGCAACTCTGTGGAATCAGTGATTCCCCCCAACATGGGCACAAAACTCTCATTTCTCCTCCTCAGCTGTGAGTTGCAGCAGTGTACAAAGTCCACAGGGAAAACAGGAAGAACAATCAAAGAGAAAAACAAAGACACAAGCCAAACAGATTTGACAGTTGCCAAGGAGTGTCCTCTGGTATGCAAGAGAAGATGTGCAGCTCCATTTAATAAACCCACACAGATCCGGGTGTGGTGGAGCATGCTTGTAATCCCAGTACTTGGAAAGCTGAGACAGAAGGATCACTGGTTCGTGGCCAGCCTCAGCTACTTAGTGAGGCCCTGTTTCAAAATAAAGAATAAAAAATAGGGCTGGGAGTGTAGCTCAGAGGTAGAATGCCCCTGGGTTCAATCCTCAGTACTGCAAAATACTACTACAACTATGAATAATAATAATAATAATAATAATAATAATAATAATAATAATAATAATATAAATAAATAAACCCACACAGCCTACCCACAGCAAAGGCTTGTCTTTCTGTATTCCCCTGGATACCAATATGTTTGCCTTCAAATGAAAGGAAGTTATATGCATGTAAGTTAGGGGGCCAATTCTAAGCATGGAATTTATTGCCAGAGATCCAAGAAACAGATTAAGGATATAATAATTTCATAATTGCCTTTTTTTGGTGCATTGTAATTCTGTATCATAGTGAGGCTCAAAGTCATAGAAACATACATGCACACAACATTGCTTATGTGTTTCCCTCTGAGCCCCTCCCTCCCACATAAGGGCCCCCTAGCATTTCCTTGTAAGCTATATTAAACATGAGTGTACAGCATTGTGACTACAGGGAATCAATCAACCACAACAATGCAAGGTGTGTAGAGCATGTGCTGGAACAACGTGGAAATCATTACAGCTTTGTGACATAATGTGTTGCAAAAGTTACACTCACATATCTTGTAAAAGGAAATTGTCATTACCCCGATAAACCCACTTCTTAGCATTTTTACCGAAAAGTAATAATCATTTCTTCAAAACTTTTGGTAAATAGCAGTGGGTGCACACGTGCGTGTGTGTGTGTGTGTGTGTGTGTGTGTGTGTGTGTGTATACAGAAAAACTGTTTCTTTTTTTTTTTTTTAATAAGTACTCAGAACTGTAAAAAGGACATTTCCTTCTTAGGAACAATTCCAAGCAAGCACTTCAAACTTAAAAGTTAGAAAATATTTTACTAGACCCTTAACAAAAAAACAAGAAAAAAAATCAGTTCATAGTTATAAAGTGTAGGGTTTTTTCTTTTCTTTTCTTTTTTTCTTATCCACAAAGGCTATAAGGGATTGCTAACATAGTTGTGGCTTTCATTTTTCCAAATAATTCCCCATTCATTTGGAATTTATTTTCCTTCAACAGACCTTTGTTCTAACATGTGTTCTGCTATTTCCTATAGTCAGTGTTTACTCAATACAAAGTACTTGAAGTTTAAAAAAGGCTTCTCTCCTCCAGTTCTGGTACATTCTCCCATCTCCCCTGGCAGGTGTTGGGAATGACAGTGGCCAGGATGAGCCTGGACCCGCAGCTAGGAGACCTGCACCTCCCTCGTTGCCAGTGTCTCTCTCATATCTGCTGACCCCATCAGCAGGAGGTTGACTCTCAGCCCCTTTGAGCTCTTCCTGAAAGATTTATGATGCTCAACCCTTGCTTCACAGCTGCAAAAAAAAAAAAAAGACAAATCACTGTACCCAATCTCTTCCTTCTTCAGAAATTCTTGTTTGCACAAACTTCTTTAAGTCCAGGGTGCTCGTGGGCAAGCATCCAGAATTTAGTGTTTTTTTAATGTTGATGGTGTTATTTTCTAAAATTCAGGAAAATGAGCTACTAGGTTTCATGAAACATTCCTTCTATTAAAAATCACTCCACATCATGCTTCATCTTGGTCATTTAAAAAATGGTCTATGAGATGGCCCAGAAGGCAAACTGAGTCCTGCTCTGTTTCCTTCAGAGAGAAGAAAGCAGTTCAGAGTCAAGCTGAAGTTACTATTGCCTTCTTTCTTGAACCATGAATTGCCAATCGAGGGACAACCAGGGTGTGGTTGGCATTGCCTAGAAAAGATTATTTGTTCACTTTGTCAGTAGACTAGTTTTAATTTCATATGGAGACAGGAAGGCACACTCATTTCAAATGTTGCATTGAGTATATGTGAGAAAGTGTGTGTGTGTGTGTGTGTGTGTGTGTATGTGTGTGTATGTGTGTGTGTGTGTGTGTGTGTGTGTGTAGAGGGAGGGAGGGAGAGAGGAAGAGAGAGAGCCTGCCTTATTTTGAGGAAATGGCTCCTATGACCATGGAGGCTTAGCAAATCCAAAATCTGTATGCTGGCTGACTGGAGACCCAGGGAAGAGTTGTAGTTCAAGTCCAAAGGCCATCTCATGGAAGAATGCCTTTCTGCTCAAGGAGATCAGTTTTTGTTCTGTTTGCATCTCCAACTGATTGGTAAGGCAAGTCGCCATCACAAAAACATTCAGAATAACGTTTGACAAAATATCTTGTAACCTTTGCTCAGTCAAGTTGACATACATACCCATCACAATTACGTCCTGTTGATAGAAACTATGGTGCAACACACTGTAGGATGGGTGAAATCAACTACTTCGAGTGTTTCTTTCTATTCTTGGCCCTTCACAGAGACAGGTACTTTGGAAAACAAACACTTTAGTACTCTTTTTTTTGGGGGGGGGGGGTTAAAAGGGATAGTGCTAAGCTGGGTATGATGATATATTTCTGTGATTCCCAATACTTGGAGGCTGGAAGAGGAGGCTCGCAGGTTCAAGGCCAGACTCAGCAACTTAGCAAGACCCTGTTTCAAAATAAAAAAGGGCTGAGGATGTTGCTCAGAAGTAGAATGCTTATTATAATTAGATATAAAATGTCCCTTAAGGAGCTCATTTATAAATGTTTGGAGCTGATGTAATTGAGTCATGAGGGCTGCAATCCCAGAAGCAAAAGGGATAAATCCATTGTAACGGATTTACCTGAGAGGTACCTAGTAGGCAGGTAGGGTGTGAATGAAGGAGGTGGTCCCTGGGGGTGTGGCCTTGGGGATTATATAAATGGTTCATTCTCCATTCTCCCCCGGAGTGCACATGGGTCTCTCTCTCTCTCTCTCTCTCTCTCTCTCTCTCTCTCTCTCTCTCTCTCTCTCTCTCTCTCTCTCTCTCTCTGTCTCTCTCTCTCTGCCAGCCTCCATGATGTAAGGAGCACCACCCATGTACTCTTCCTCCACCTTCTATTGCCTTGAACTGAGATCCAAGGTCCCCATCCTCACATGGCCTGAGCCTGAAATTGTAAAGAAATAAATCTCCTTTCCACTAAGTTACATGGTTAGATATTTAGGTTATGGTTGCAAGAATACTGATGGATATAATGCCCCTGGGTTCAATATGCAGTACCAAAAATAAGAAAAGAAAAAAAAAATAAAATGCTATCTTATTTCTTTAGAAACTGTCTCTTAAAAAGTTAACAAAATAGGAATGGAGAGATAATTTCTCTGGGCTCTATTTCTTTATTATAATCTTTCTCCCAAAGTCCAGAAAAAAATATGTAGAAATATCATTAATTTTTTTTAAAAAGCCCTTCAAAATATTGATTCTTTTTCTGTCCCTTAGTGCAATTTCTTTAAATCAGAGGTGATAGTATGATGTTATAGAAACAGCAAAGGACTTGCTATTAAGAAATATGATAGCTGGGCATGGTGGCACACACCTGTAATCCCTGTACATGGGAGGCTAAGACAGAAGGATTGCAGGTCCAACATAGCTTCAGCAATGTAGTCTGAGAGTGAGACTCTCAGCAATGTAGTGAGACCCTTTAAAAATTGTTGGAAACATAGCTTGGAGGTAGTATACCCCTTTGTTCAATCCCCAATACCAAGAAAATTTTAAAAAATAAAGAAATATGCTTCCAGGTGTGGCAGCACATGCCTGTAATCCCAGTACTTAGGAGGCTGGGACAGGAAGATCGCCAGCCTCAGCAATTTAAGGAGACCCTGTTTCAAAAAAAAAAAAAGTGTTTGGGGCATACAGAGATCAAATGCTCCTGGGTTCATTTCCCAGTACCTACCCCCCCCCCCCCGCCCCATAAAAAGAAATGTGCTTTTGGCTGGGGATGTAGCCCAGTGGTAGAAAACATGTGTAGTCTGGTAGTCTGTGCAATTTCCATCCCCAGCCTCAGAACAAAAGAGGGAAAGAAGGACGGGAGAAAGTGAGGGAGTGAGGAAAGGATGTGAAAGCAAAAAAGAATAGAAAGATGCTTTGGAGTCTCAACTGTTACTTCTTGAGACGCACTTTAATCTTTCCAAGACTCAGTTTTCTCTTCTGTTAAATGGGAATGACAACGATAATGCATATAGCTAACCCAGCTGTAAAGATCAATTGAGATCAAATGTGTGAAAGCATTTCATAAGTGATAGAGCATTATTGCCTTAATTATTTATTATCACCATATTCCATTAAGCTAAATTCTCTTACAAAATCTTAGGCCCCAAGCAAGGCACCAGTTCTCATACTATGACTGTGGAACTTGTGATTAATGAAGAAAGGATCTCTGATATGTACAGGAATTCGAACTTGGACTTGATAGAAGGGACTTGAGCCTAGTGAATCTGTGACCCTAACAAGCACCTTGTCTCCTTCCTGGGATAGGCTGCATTTTATATTGGGGAACCCATCAACTTCAGGCAATGCTTTGCTTCCATAGCACAGGCAATTTTCTCTGAATTTGTTGCAACACTCTCAGAAAATTATTAGATGGACCTTCTATCTCATCTGGATGAAACTAAAAGCAGACCTGTCTCATTTCATTAGGTTTCGTAGCTCTTGGTGAAAACAAATGTCAGATACCAGAAACAATCCTGTGCTCTCAAACACCTAAGTAAACATAAAATCTTAGCATGTTCAGTAGATGTGGCCAAATTGGAAAAAAAAAAAAAAATCCTAAGTACAAAATGTCTGCAAAGATTATGGCATTTTTTTTCTTTCAGAATACTGGTTCCTAACTAGGCTAAAGTTCTTATCTCTCTGGAGAATTCCTTTTTACCCATTGCTGGTCTCTAAGAAATGTTTAGGTTTACTAGCAGGGATAAGTTCATGGTTGAAAAATATTTATTTCTCCACTCTATCCTGATCCATTTCTCAAAATATTAATCAACTAGATTACCAGCATAATGGGAACAGTAGCAGAAAAATTTCTGTTTATCCTGCATATATGTTTCTATTAGTTTGTAAAATCACCCACATTCCTGTGAGTTCCTGTAGCAAGCAAAATACCATACAGCAGAGTAGGTACTAAGAATCTACAAAACTTAATGTTGCTAGTTTGTCAACTTAAATGAACTATTTGCATTCCTTTTTTTTCTTTATCTTTTACTTATAAATTTGTTTACAACAGACTCACCTTACAGCCAAAGATATCCAGAGGCTGAAGGCAAAAGAATGGAAAAAAAAATAATCCAAGTAAGCAGAGGTAGCTACTCTGACAAAGCTTACTTCAAGCCAAAATTTTTCAAAAGAAACAAAGAGGGTCACTTCATAGTGGTAAAGGAGAAAACACAAGAAGATATAATAATAGTAAATATTTATGCCCCAAATATCAATGTACCCACTTACATACAATAAACTACATGATATACAGTAATACTGGGTGACACACCTCTCTCCCAACAGATAAGTCATCCAGACAGAAAATATGATAAGACTTTTCAAACCTTAAAAAATATATATATATAAATCAAGTGGATCTAAAACAGACATCTATAGAATATTTCAACAGCTAAATTCACATTCTTCTCAGCTCCTCATGGAACCATCTCCAAAACAGACCATATTCTAGGTCAGAACAAAAGGATTAGCAAATAAAAAAAAAAGATATAATTTGTGTATCTTTACAGATGATAATGAAATAAAACTTAATAGCAAGAAAATTATAGAAGATACATGAATTTATGAAACCATATCTTCTGTAATTCATTTTTATTGAGTATACCATATAGTTTGTGCCTCAAATCATCATACACGTAACAACTTAATTAATTTTCCTTAATCTAAGCTCTGGCTATATCATACACACACACACTCACACACCACCACCACCACCACCACCACCATCACCATTGCCTAAGTTAAGTTTAGAGCCCTCTGCCTAGAATTTAAGGCTTTCTGTAATGCATAGATGACATGAACATGAACCGACTGAGCTTTTGCCTCCTTTATACCTTTCTCTATTTTCTCTATAATGGAATGTTCTTCCTCTCTCATTATTTCACCATTTAAATTGGTCTCCATTTCAAATGCTTCCTATTTGATGAAGTCTCTCCTATCATTTCTCCATTCAAGAAACACCCTCAGCTTCTTTTGCTTTCATTTCCCCCTGTATGATAATAATTTGGAAGATTTTCTAGTCTACTCTGTGAACTTCTTTGAGGCAGAGATTGTCTTAACCATCCATTCGCTTGTATGTAACATGTCTTAGAGGAAAAGAGCAAAAGATCTGAAAGCATTTTAAAAATCCCTTAGTGTCTGTCCTTGTAGTATCTAGAATTATACAATTACGTTTTAGTTAAAAGTGTAACCTTAATATATGTAAGCAGATTTTTTTTTTTTTTTTTTTTTTGCGGTATTGGGGATTGAACTCAGAGGCATTCTACCTCCGAGCTATACCCCCAGCCCTATTTTTTATTCTTTATTTTGAAACCGGGTCTCACTAAGTTGCGGAGTGCCTCACTTAGGTAGCTGAGGCTGGCCGCGAACCCGGATCCTCCGGTCTCAGCCTCCCGAATGCTGGGATTACAAGCGTGCGCCACCACGCCCAGCTCAGCAGATTTTTTTATGGTAGTGATAAAAGGAAATAATGTAGCCTCAACACAGGGCTAAGTAATACTTAACTGTGAAGAAAATGATTCCATGATACAGACCTACTACATAAAAGCAACAGTGGGAAAAGAGGGGGAGATTCCTTTTAATTTGGAAATGGTCAGGAAGGGCTTCAAGA
The DNA here is from genome assembly GCA_004027655.1 of Graphiurus murinus. Lineage (NCBI taxonomy): Eukaryota > Metazoa > Chordata > Mammalia > Rodentia > Gliridae > Graphiurus > Graphiurus murinus. Next base: position 27,149 of record PVLC010003105.1, read on the forward strand.
AGGCCTTTAGTCTTTGAAATGAGTATCGAAATGTGATGAGGCATTGTCAAGTGGAGGGTAGTTCACAAGCAAGAACATAAAGAAATTAAACTCCAAATTTGTTTGTTCCCATCAGTAAATTTGGTGTGGGTGATTGGCCGGGTATAATAAAAGAATATTAAACTACAGAGTAGTTAGGATCCAGGTTCTAGGGCCTTGAAGATATACTATTGTTTATTTCTCTGTTCCAAGCAGCAATGAACAGAATGCTTTACACATAGTGTTAAAATGTGTTAAATAGTTGATTTTTATCTGTCTGGGGGTTTTATAATGGTAGGGAGCCTAGTTTCAGGTTTTTTGTTTTTTTTTTTTTTCTTTGAATAGTCTAAAAAAACTTCAGCACTTTCTTGGTTTTTTTTTTTTGTTTTTTGTTTTTGCGGTACTGGGGATTGAACTCAGGGGCGTTCTACCTCCGAGCTATACCCCCAGCCCTATTTTTTATTCTTTTTTTTTTTTGTTTTTGAAACTGAGTCTCACTAAGTTGTGGAGTGCCTCACTAGGTAGCTGAGACTGGCCACGAACCCGGATCCTCCGGTCTCAGCCTCCCGAATGCTGGGATTACAAGCATGCGCCACCACGCCCAGCTTAGCACTTTCTTAAATCAACCCACAACTAGTTTGATTATAGAAATTTTGATACACTGAAACATTTTTATATTCAGATTTCAAAGATTCCCTAAGAGAGCAGAAAGCTATAATTCCTTTCATCCAACTTGCATCTTCTTCCCCAGAAATATTTTCCCCCAGTTTAAAAGGTGAACAAAGTGAGGACTTTTTCAACATTAAAATTCTCTAGAATTTTCTGAGCATGAAAGCATATGTTCTTTTGTCTAAACAGAAGTATTCTTGCTATTTTTTCATTTTTTTATCTCCTATACTATATTATATCTTACTTAGGTGATGTTGCTCATCTATATCCTATAACTCCTTATATAGTTACAGGGATTCATTTGACAAATTTCTTGAAATAATTAGCTACTTTTCCATATTTGGCCCAACACTCCTTCCCATCTCCTTTATATGTAGAATATTCTTGTTGATTTCTGTTAAAGAGAAGAATTCTCCTATGTTAGTAATTGAAGCACAATGATACCACATGTATGAAGACATGAGATTTTTTTTATATCCTGTCTCTCTGTTTATCTTCATAATTCTTCTACAGGCTCCTTATTAGATGTTTTCCTACTTTAGGGAAATACCAATATGATTCCTTATAATTTCTCTCTTATAATATATACAAATGGCCAGTAAATAAATGAAATAATGTTTAGCACCATTAGCAATCACAAAGATGCAAATTAAAACTACACTGAGATTCCATCTAACCACAATCAGAATGGCAATCATCAAGAACTTAAACAACAATAAGTGCTGGTGATGATGTAGAAAAACAGGAACCCTTCTATGCTCTTGGTGGGATTTCAAATTAGTACAGCCACTATGGAGATCAGTGTAGAGATTCCTCAGAAAATTAGGAATGTATCCTCCATATAATCTAGCTATGCCACTCCTGGGTATGTGTCCAAAGGGACTGAAATCAGAATATTATAGTAATACATGCATATTATAGTAATACAGCACAGTTCACAATAGCCAAATTGCAGAAACAAACTAGGTATTCATAAATGAATAGATTAAAATTTATGTGATATACACACAATGGAATTCTACTCAGCAATAAAGAAGAGCAAAATCATGTCATTTGCAGGAAAATGGATGGACCTGGAGAACATTATGCTAAGTGAGATTAGTCAGTCACAGAAAGTGAAGGGTCATATGTTTTCTCTCATATGTGGAAGCCAGGGAGTAATGAGAATACAAGAGGGACTTCACATAATGGAGGAGAAACCCTAGTGGAGCCAGGGAGGTGGTCTAGGGAAAGGTGGTAAGGGTGATTGGAGGAGAGGGAGAATCAATGAAGGAATCACTGCCATTGACATCATGTACATATGTGAGAATAACATTGTCAATCTCAATGTCCTATATGAAGAAGGGAAGGGTGGGGGGGAGCCAGGGGAAGGCCCACCAAGTGCTGTGTGCATGTATGTCACTATCACTCTGAACTACATTATGATGTGATACTATTATGCACCGATAAAAGTCTAAAATAATGATAACAATATATACTATGATAAAAGCAAGGTTGAATGTACTAAGAATTGCTTATTTTCCTAATGTCAAATAAGTCAGCAAACCCTTCCACAGTTTGTTATGAATCCTTAAAACCAACAAAATAAATTTTTCAAAGACTACAGCATGATCTCATGGAGAAAATGTAAAATAAAATAATCTAAAATTTCTTATGAGAAATAGATTCCTTAAAAATCATAGGTAGACAAAATAACAGTTTTTGAGATCACTCTTTTTGTATCAGACTACAATGTTCTTGAATATTTTTTAACAAATGAGAGGAAAAGTACAAACACACAAGATATGTTCAGAATTTCAGAATCCTTTTTTTTTTTTTTAACTGAGGATTGAATGCAGGGACATTCTACCTCTGAGCTACACCTCCAAGTACCTCCTCCCTTTAAAAAAATTTTTTTTAAACAGAGTGTCACTACATTGCTGAGGGTCTTGCTAAATTGCTGAGGCTTGCCTTGAATCTGCAATCCTCCCATTTTAGCCTCCCAAGTCCTGGGATTATAGACATGCACTACTGCACCCAACTCCATGTACCTTTTAGTTCCTATCAAATGTGGAGACTGAATTATGCTCAGATATCCCTTGCACTGCTCTCAGTCAGCCTCCCAGTGCAAGGGAATGGCCCTCAGTTAAATACTCAGCCTGAGCTAGTGTCACCTGTCCTGCTGGAGGCAGATGGCAGGACAGGTGTATCTACTGCCACCCTGAATGTGCTGTAGCAGCTGAAAGGAAGCCCTGATCCCTCCACCCGCCCTGTAACATCTTTTCCCAGGTCTATGAAGACAAATGAGGTATGCTCAAGTTTCCAGGTTCTAATCCTATCATTCCTTGCTGGATAAAAGTTGTTATTGAGAGATTTGTCTGGTCCTTAAACAAAGGGACAAATAGGTTAGAGACCTGCAGAGTAACCCAGCAGGGTACCTAAACGACAAGAAAACTTCAGGTAGAACTTGCAATGTATTTTTCCTCTGTCATTGTGCAAATGAGCATTTTACCCCCCAAAAAATATCTTCATCTCTAAATCTTCAAATCTTTGTCTGCTTTTCTTACTTTTCTGTGTGAGTTACCTCCCTCTGTTCCCCTCTTATAACAACATTGGGGATGATGTTTAGGGCCCACAAAGATAGAACCAGGATATTCTCACCATCTCTAAATTCTTAATTAAATCCCATGTACAAAGTCCATTTTGACATACAAGGTAACATTTTCAGGGGGAAGCAATTAGGACCTGGATATCTTTGGGAGGCACAATTTATTCTATCACAGAGAGCGAGTCAGAGAGTGAAAAATCCAATGTCCAGGGACCATAGCATGAGCCAAATCAGTAAAAAAAAATAAATCTTCTTTCCTCTAAGTTATGTGGTCAGATCTTTAGATTATGGTTGCAAGAATACTGGCAGATACACACTTAAACTGATAAATGAATTCAAAAAGTTGCAAGATATAAAATCAAAATGCAAAAACCAGTTTCATATCTGTACACTAATAATGAACTATCTGAAAACTAAATTAGGAAAACAATTTCATTTGTAATAGCATGAAAAATAACAAATTTTCTAGGAATCAACTAAGAAGCTGGAGTATTTTTATACTGAACCCTATAAAATGCTGATGAAAGAAATTAAACAAAACATAAACAAATGGAAAGACTTAGTCTCATGGACATAATGTTCATAGACTGGAAGAGTTAATATTGTTACAATGGCCATACTAAACAAAGTAATCTGTAGATTCAATACAATCTCTATCAAAATACCAATGGATTTTTTTTTACAAAAATAAACAATACAACTCTACAATTAAAATGAAACCACAAATGACCATCAATAGTCAATCTTGAGAAAAACAAAACTGGAAGCATTATACTTCCAGTTACAAAACAATACAAATATACAGTAATCAAGACAGTATGGTACTGGCATAGAAACTAATGAGCAGGATAGAAAACCCAGAAACAAGCTGGGCGTAATGGCCCACTCTTGTAATCCCAGCATTTGGGAGGCTGAGACTGGAGGATCCCGGTTCCCGGCCAGCCTCAGCTACCTAGTGAGGCACTCCGAAACTTAGTGAGACCCTGTTTCAAAATAAAGAATGAAATATAGGGCTGGGGGTATAGCTCGGTGGTAGAATGCCCCTGAATTCAATCCCCAGTACCGCAAAAAAAAAAAAAAAAAAAATTCAGAAACAAATCCATATGCCTCTGGTTAATTGATCTTTACAAAGGTGCCAAGAGCACACAGCGGGGAAAAGATAGTCTCTTCAACAATGATGCTTGGAAACCTGGGTGTTTATATGCAGAAGAATGAACTTGGACCCTTCCCTGATACCACATATAAACATCAACTGAGAGAAAATTGAGATTTAAAATGTAAAACATGAAACTGCAAAACTCCTAGAAAAAAAATTACAAAACGAAAATCCTCACCACTTAGTCCCACAGCGATCTCTTTCTAACATATCACATATGGTCACAGTGGTAAGTGCATTTTCAGAAATTGCATAGAAAAGCTATAATTGATGTGATCCATTTTAACCTAACCCGATTTTCATAAGCATCGAACACATACACACACACACACACACACACACACACACACACACACACGCACAATCGCCTGGGCATTATAGGGGATTCACTGCTGAGTAGAATTGACGCCTGTCCTCATGGTGTCCTGAAGAAAAAGCAGGTGTGTGAAAGCAGGTGATGATGATACAGGTAACGAGAGCTACAAAATCAAGAACATTTAAATATAATCTTTGATGGCTTAAGGAACTATTTGTCAAACATGATAATATATGCATGGTGAATTGTTTTGAAATATTTATTGATTTGTACTGTATAGTTTTGTTTTGTTTTGGGGTGTGTGTGTGTGTGTGTGTCTGTGTGTGTGTAATCCAAGCGCACTCTATCTCTGAGCTACACCCCTAGCCCTTTTTTACTTATTTGTTTTTGTTTTGAAACAGGGTCTCACTGTTGCTGAGAGTCTCAATACACTGCAGAGGCTGACCTCAAACCTGCAATCCTCTTGTATCCACTTCCCAAGTACTGGGATTACAGATGTGCACCTCCATGCCCGACTTGTATTAGTTTTCTATTGCTGCTAGAACAAATTACTCCAAACTAGGAATTTAACACAGATTCGTTTGTAGGGATCTGAAGTCTGAAATGAGTCTGATGGAGCTAAAATCAAGGTATCACAGGGCTGGCTCTTTCCGGAGGCCTAAGCGGGTGGTTTGGGGCGGGTGGATTCATTTTGCCTCATCCAGTTTTAGAAGCTGGTGGCTGCATCACTCTTGTTTCCACAGTCCTGTGGCTGCCTCTGACTTGCCTTTCTGCCATCCTATTTTCAGCATCTCTGTAATTATATTGGTCTCAATTGGATAATTCAACAGAATCCACCATCCCAAAGTCGTTAGTTTAATCACGAATCTGCAAAGTGCCATTCTGTTTTTCCAGGTCCCGTCTTCCTGGGTACTTCATCCTGAATAGGAAGGGGTGGTGAGCATACTTTTGACCAGGAAAGCTGAAGCACTCATCAGATTTAATGATTTTCAGACCTATTATTACTTTAGTATTTCTCTAAAAATCATCCATAGCTCATAGGACAACATTGTCAACCAGAGAAATCTCACTTTGCAGCAGACAATCCTGGCTTCTTAAAACAAAACAAAACAACCCACAGGAGTTTATTTTTAAACATGATGGAAATAAAGCAAACATAGCAAGGGAGATCTTATCCCTAAAGGACTAGGCTTGAGAGTTGACACTTGGGATTTTTCTAGGGATTCAGGAATCTGAGTTCATTTTAAATTCGCTAAGAAAGGGTCTCCTCTGTCTCTCTAATGGAGCCGTCTTTATCCTGGGTTAGGCTCTGAATGTCCACAGGGTGGCGCTCGTATTGTTTAGTTCTTTTTTCCTCAGCCTCCTCTTAGGCTTGCTTGGTTGCCTCAGTAAGAATACATTACTAAGTCTTTTTGTATGGAAAATGGAGTTTTATGGCCTAAAAATATTATCTTTAACATTTTTCTTAAAACAATAAAATAGTTACACAATTTTTTCTCTCAATATTTTGAAAGCAATATAAAAACAAAAAGAGTAAGTTCATGATTTTCATTTTTCACAGAGGCAACTGTAATTATTCATATCACCAACAGATGGCACTGCACCATTAAAGTTGAACATGCCTTAGCACAAAGTGGGCTTATTCAATTTTTTGAAGACTAACAGATTAGATAATAAGCAAATGTTTATACATCCGCTACCAAGTGCACGGTTATTATTTAGAATATGAGTTGCATTAGTAAAAACAGACAAAATTTCTACTCTGATGAAGTGGACTCCTAGTAAAATCACATGTGCAGTCAGGAAGAGAGAATTGTCCCAAGCGTGTGCTTTAAAATTTCATCCTGACCTTCCGCACTTGCTGAAAGTCATGTCTCTGAGGAAAAAAAAAGTACAAAAAGAAGGAAAACAACATACAATGAAAATTCTTTCCTAAATAAGGAGACCTAAAAAAGGGAAAAATGGTTTTCCCAAACACGGAGCTAGGAATGGTTAGAGCCAAGTCAGTTAACACAGCATTCTATCCACAGTTTCACAGTGATTCTCAAGGGGACAAATTAGGGACAGTGGCTTGGACACATGGCTCTGACATGGTCTCTTTGTAGGATCTTAATCAAGCTTCTAAATGTCTAAAACATTAATTTACTTTTCTATAACTATCAAGGCATTAGACTAACTAATTTGAGCATTTTAACCAGAGGAAAGTCTTTCCACTTTTTTCTTAAAAGAACAAAATCTTACCCAGATGTTCAATCCATAAAACAAAGGAAAATGTCTTAGTGGAAGAAGACTTGTTCCTCTTGGGTTCCCCCCTCTCTCTCTCCTCTCAAATCTTAGATTCCTACGCACACAGTTTAAACATTACCAGACTGGGTCATTTTGCCAATACCATCCAGCTCTAAGTATTTATTATTCTTCTAGTGCATCAAATTAATTATGATATACTTATAGTCTCAGAAGAGCCTGCTGCGTGACCAAAAAATAAATCCTGAATGTTATGACAAACTGAGATAGTCAATCATTACAAACAAAGAGAGTTTGACATTGAGAAGGTATTTAATACAGTCCACATAGTGCATTCTGAAGAACAGCATTATCCCTCTGCTTCTGAGTACCCTCAAACACACTCAGCCAGGTTTCAGCTGTGCACCTGCTCTCAGAAACGAGACGGTTGCCTGTGGAGAACACTGTTCCCCTGCAGTTAGGCAGCAAACACAGGCTTTGGCTGCAGTAGGTGCCAAAGGCAAAGGTGGGACAGCTCACCGCTGACTCATAGTGAATTGGGCCAACGAGCCCTGGAAACCGTTCAGCTACAGAACCAGAACGGGTGGGAGGGCGCCATGAGGTCAAAGGATTTGGGGAAAGTAGCAAGATAGACTTTCGAATTCATCTTCCTGGGTTTGTATCCCACCTCTATCCCTTTGGAAAAGTTCTTTTCATTTCTAAATTTTAATATTGAATAGCCATAACTACTTCATAGGAATAATAAGATTTCACAGGGCAAAAAGTAATGTATGGAGACCGATGACAAGTTTCAGTTGAATCCTACAGTCATGCAGATGCTGCAGGCTGGGCTCCTTGGTGTTCCTCTTGGCTTTTTCCAATCTATTCTCCACCACAGATTGGAAGGCCTTCGAAGACTCACATCACATCACACCGATCCATATTTAAGCCCTTCAATAACTCTCCCTTGCACTTGAAAGAAAACCCCCCACTCCTCCCACTGACCTGCAGTCTCCCACCATCTTTTCTGTCTACCTCCCACTTTAAGTATCCCCTGGCTGACCACACCTCAGCCCACACTGGCCTCCTCACAGGTCCCGGTGCAGCCCAGGCCTTTCCAGTCTGTAGAAGCTTACTCTTTTCCAGAACACACTGGCACTTCCTAAAGTCTCAGCTAGAATATTGCTCCCCGGAGAGGTCTTCCTGACTACCCTAACTGAAGTGTCAAGAAGAACTGTGCACAACTGTGCTTTACTCTCCATCGCACGGCTTAAAAGTTTTTGACCCATGGGCCAAACTTGCTGTGTGTGTGTGTGTGTGTGTAAAGGAGTTTTATTGGAGCAAAGTCATATTTATTAATTCATGTATTATCTGTAACTGCTTTGTTGCTACAACTGGCAAATTGAATAGTTGCGAAACTACCTAGCCCTTCATAGAAAAAGTTTACTGATGCCTCATCTAGCATATTATCTTATCATATTTGTGTTCATAACACTAATCACTTTGATAGTATTTTCCCTGTTAGTTTATTTGCTTATTGTGCGCTTGCTCTATTTCTCTCCATGAAGTGGAAGATGATTCCTGTCCTATTCGCTTGCTCTATTTCTCTCCATGAAGTGGAAGACGATTCCTGTCCTATTCTCTGTCATATCCTCAGTACCTAACTCAGTGCCTAGAGCAACTTATAAACCTGTTCACAATATGAATTACATGATTTGAAGAAAAGAATACTTACTGGAAAATAACAGAATCCAAGCAACTTACTGTGCTCAGAATCCAATCCAGAAAGACCCCCAAAATTGGAATGCATTCTTTCAAGGAACAGTAGCACATGCCTGTAATCCCTGCTACTCAGGAGGCTGAGGCAGGAGGATTGCAAGTTCAAAGTCAGCCTGAGCAACTTAGCAAGACCCTGTCTTAAAATTAAATAAATAAATAAATAAAATGGAATGAGGATGTAGCTCAGTGGTAGAGCACTTGGGTAGCATGAAACCCTGAGTTCAATGCCCAATACTACAAGCAAACAAATATTCTCAGAAGAAAAGAAAAAAAAGATATTGCATACTAGCATTTTAGTTTTTCTGTCTCTGTGCAGCATGAAGAGGAAAAGCAATTTTTGTGATGCACAAAAGCTTGAAGTAGGTCACAGTTCCAAATGGCCAATGAATCGATGAGTGGAATGCATTTGAAGGAAAGTGGAGACCAAGAACGCAGCCTGCCTTCTAAGTGGTGACGGAATGACCTGCCTCAGTTATAAAACTGGTGCTGGTGTCTCATGGAAAAGGTGAAATTTGTGGCTAGGTTTGAATCCCACACTTGGACAGCAGTTCCAGTTTCCACTGGGTCTTACGCTTTTTCTTAGCTGAGCTGAGTCTGTTCCTACACGAGTTGTTCAGGGGCCAGTCAGACAGGGTTTGGGGGGTGCTCTCTCTGGCTCTTTTTCTTCTAGGATTCTCTCACTCGTCAGCATTCATGTTGGCCCAGCTTCCTATCTGATTTTGCATGCCAGAAAAGACCTTGATTCTCCCCACATGTTCCTAGTCACTACTGAGCTCACAGTTTAGATTTCACTTAACCCAGGCTGAAGACTGGAATTTCCTTGTAGAATTCTTCACATCTTCCCTTTCAAGCAAGCATGCACTCCCCCAGAGTCTCTTCACTTCGATTCATTTCCCAGTACCTTCAGGTAGTTGCTGTTTCTGTATTTTGTTCAAGTTTTGTAATTGTCTTCAGGGTAAGTCCTCCCATGGGGTCTCATTCCATTATATCCAGCAGCCAATCCTAGTTCTCTTGAAGTCTGTTGGATAATTTCAACAACTCATCTCTAAGTCTTGTTCTTTGGTTGATTCATCTCCATCTCTTAACTGTGAGCCATTATTTTTCTGCTTTTAATTTTATGTATCTCATAACTTCTAATCACTTGCCCAGAATCATATGTAGAGGAGTGATGAAAACAGAGGTAAATGGTATTTACGTCTGTTAATGGCCACATCTGAGCTCCTGTCTGGGCAATAGTATGATGGTGGGTTGAGTCAATATATTTGGTAGTTACGCTGACTTTGGCATTTCGTGTTGTCATTACAATCTTCAGTGCACCACAATGTTGAAAATCCTGGATGGTGTGTCGCTTTAATAAGTTTTCTAAGTTTGGGCTGGTTTGCTCTTACCCTCTTTTTTTTTTTTTTTTTTTTTTTTCGGTACTGGGGATTGAACTCAGAGGCATTCTACCTCCGAGCTCTACCCCCAGCCCTATTTTTTATTCTTTATTTTGAAACTGGGTCTCACTAAGTTGCGGAGTGCCTCACACTAGGTAGCTGAGACTGGCCGCGAACCCGGATCCTCCGGTCTCAGCCTCCCGAATGCTGGGATTACAAGCGTGCGCCACCACGCCCAGCTGTTCTTACCCTCTTTTATGGTCGTCTCCCTTCCTTTCATGTTCTGTCAAAGTCCACATGACCCATCTCTCCTCAAAATCTCGTCACTATGTGAAATCAGTTTATTTGAGTGGCTTCCAACTCTAGCTCTCCAATAGGTTCAGGAAAAGTTATTGCTTGATTCTTTATTAGAATCAGAGTGACTATTCCATGCCATCATCTCAGCGAAAACAGGGAAAAAAGATTCAGGATTCCACATTCTAAAATGCAGTGTTTTACTTTGCTCTCAAATAGGCAGAGATGAAATCATAGCAATAATGCCAATAAGGCTTAGAAAAAGAAAAGAAAGGCATTTTAACTGAGAGTTGGTGCTATAGACTGGATGTTTATATCCAAAAGTCATATGTTGAAAGCTCCAATTGAATTTGGAGGTTGGGACTTTAGAAGGTTTTTAGATCTGGAAGGTAGAGCTCTCCTGAATGGGATTAGTGCCCTTTAAGAAGGCCCTGAGAGCTCCCTGCCCTGTTTTAGCCAGTAAGGACACAGTGAAAAGCCAGTGCTCTGTGAACCAGGGAGGGATCCTTTCCAAACATTACATCTCCTCTGCCTTGATCTTTGACTTCTCAGCCTCCGGAACTGCAAGACATAAATTACTGTTGCTTATAAACAATCCAATCTGTGGTATTTTGTTAGAGCAGCCCACATAGACTCAGACAGTTGGATATTAAATTTGTAAACCAATCTGAGAAAGATTTGAAAATCTGTAAAAATGATCTTAAGGTTTGAATGCTTTGGCCTAATATTTCCACTTCCAATAATCTAAACAGAGATTCTAACAAATATCTTATACAAGGATGTTCACCACACTGCTATTTAGGAGGTGAAATAATGGAGACAACCCAAATTATCAACAGTAGAGAAGTGTTTTTAATCAATTTAGATCCACTCATGTGGGAATATATTATGAAAATGTTAAAATCCTACTGCTAAGAATATTGAGTAGAACAACAATCAAAATGATTTAATATTAAGTATAAGAAACAGGACTGTATTTATAATATACCTCACAAGAAACTTGATCAGAAAGTTAATTAATTACAAATCTTAAATGGAAACTTGACAATGATAAAGAGTTATCATGCGTCTGCAACTCTCTACACTGAGACAGACACAATGTTTTGTGCTATTTGTGCCAAAAACACAAAACCTGAATCTAATTATGAGAAAAAGATCAGATTTTTTTGATGTTTTCAAAATCAAAGGACATTTTACAAACTAAGTGGCCTGTCCTTTTAAAAAATGTCATGGCTTAAAAAGTAATGCTGAGGATCTTTCCATATTATATCAGAGGAAAGAAGATGGCAATTTAATGTCAAATGTAATACCAAATTGGACCCCAGGCCCAAAACATGAAATGCATACACACACACAACCACGGACACACTCACATATAGATGCATACATATATGTAAAATTGATTTTTGTTACAAAGTATATTAGTGGGGCTATTTAATTACTTGAATGAGGGCTACAGATTAGATATTTTTATAAGGATGTTAATTTCCTCGCTTTGCTATATTTTGGTTACATGAAAGAATGCCATTGTTTTTAGGGACTATATGCTGCTGTCTTCATGATTAAATTAGCATGATGTCTGCAACTTACGACTTATTCTCCAATGGCTTAGGAAAAACTTGTCTATTTCTGTGATATAATAAGAAATCTGTTTGGTCTTTGTCCCCAGTTCCTGGCAGGAGCTGCTAAAGCCCTTGCAATGTTCCCAGTAATGCAGACTCTAGGAGCATCCCTCATCATAGCATTTGGTTTAAGTCTTCATTTCCTGAACATGAGCTTCTAAGACCCTTGGAATCTCTGGAGCAGAGAGTGGAGTCTCTTCTTGTATGTTAATGGGATGTCTGGTGGCTTGAAGCCCCTCGGTAGCTTCCGGTAGGGACTGGCTGCCAGAAGAACCAACCATGTGATGAGGATTAGAACTTTCAGCCCCACCTCCAACCTCAGCAACTAGGGAGGGGAGAGGCTGGACATAAGTTCAGCCACTGATGACCAATGATTTAACTCACCATGTCTACATCAGAGAACCCCCTCAGTGTTCCCAAAGAAAAGATGTGGGGCACTTCCAGGTTGGTGAACACGTGGAGGTGCGGAAGGGTGGAATGCCCAGAACAGCATGAAAGAGCCATGTACCTTCCCCTAAGTGTTGCCCTATGTACTTCTTCATCTGTATCTTTTGTGAAAAAAAAAAAGATAGATGTAAGTAAAGTGCCTCCCTGAGTTCTACCAGCCATATAACAATTATGGAAGCTGAGGAAGGGGTCATGGAGCCCTGGGTTTATGGCCAGTTGGTCAGAAGTGCAGGTGGAAACCTGAGGCTTGCAATTGACATCTGAAGTGGGGACCATCTCCAGAAACTGAGACCTTTAAATTGTGGGATTGGATGCTAATTCTGGGGTAACAATGCCAGAATTTAATTGAATTGTCGGTCACCCAGTTGGCGTGTGCGGAGAACTGGAGTACTGACTGGTGAGGAAACCCATGCTTTTGGAATAGGAAGTTCATGAGTATATAGAGAAAAATAGTTTGTTCTTTTGTTAATCTCTATTTCAATTTATCATCTGCAGAGAAAATGTAAAATAGATTGAAAAATAAAACAAATATGATTAGATATTGACATTTGGAAATCTGGATTAAAGGTACTCAAAAATACTCGATACTATCTGTACAACCTGGCTATACAACTCAAAGTGTTATAAAAGATCATGCTAAAATATGGAGAATGTAGGCTTTGGCATGATCCCTGGAAAATACTATAATTCAGTGCTCATACTTTGACATTATTTCATGGTGAATAATATTTACTTTACAGGATGAAACACAATAAATTCCTAGGAAAGGTTTGATACTTCTCTCTCCACCCCCACTCACACACAGTAGAAATGAACTGAAAGTCTCAATCAAAACAAATAATAGTATTTATCTCTAAGCTGTAGTTTTCCAAGTATCATTCATTTTCTTATTTAAAATTTTCCATCTTAATAAATTTGCATAATGAGTGCTTACTTTTATTATTATTGAATCCCTGGATTCTTCTTTTTTGCAGTCCCAGAAAAGAAAGGAGAAAAGGAAGAAGAGATAGGGAGAGATAGACAGGGAAAGGGAGAGGTAATATAAGCAGCAAAAGTGTACACCTGGATGAGAAAGTGCCTAAGGTTGCAGTGTCCTCTGATGCTTACGAACCATGACCTCCAGACAGGTCACCATGTGTCGGTCTCGAAGGGAATGCAGCTGTTCCACCCTCTGTGTTTTACAACTTGGAGCTCAGTGAGGTCTAGCCTGGTGGCTAAAATCCGGTTGCGTTCATAACACCACAAAAAAGAGAAGCTTAACCCCCAAGGCACGAAGCAGTAAGACACTCACACAAAGACAGAACGACACCACTGCCATTGGGGCCACCACACAGCGGCGTCTCTTGCTGAACAGGTGACAAGTGAATTTGTGTCAACTCCTGTAAAGATTCAGTACTTAGTGGATACCTGTTCAGTGTTAAAACTCCAGAAGAGTGCCCACTACTTCAAAGTGCACCATTTCTTTCCCTGGGGATAGTTTCTCTATTGAATAACACCACTGACAAGCTAAAATAAAACCTTTCCTCCATTATCCTCTCTTCCTGAGTTACTCAAAGGCACATAAAGAAGTTTCTTCCTCCGTGCCTTGTCTCCAGCTCCTGAAGAAAGATTTACACTCTGCACCTGGTGGTGCTAAACACATCACAGGGCTCCTATCACCGTTAACAAAACCATGTGTGAGGGCGGGAGTAATGTGGAAAGGGAATGTCATCTGATTTAATTACTTAGTGAGGGGAATATTTCAAAAAACCTGGTCTAAAGGGATCTTTATAATGTGTGCTGGAGAACTATCTGGACTCATTAAGTGCTGAGCTCTCCCAGTCTTGCCATTTTATGATACCTGTTCTGAAGATATTTTATAGACTAGATGGGTGGGGGTGGAAGAGGTAACATCACATCATCCCCGAGAGGTCACACTGGTTTCTGTTTCTACTTCTTTTCCAGTTGCATTTCGCTCCTTCATTCATTGGCCATTGGGAGCCATGGTTTCAGGAACACACACATCATAAAATATATATATATATATATATATTTTTTTCCCATCATGGCTCACAAATAAGTCAGGATGCAACACCTCCTTATATTCCATTAAGCCAAGTGCTTTAGGGAAAACAACCATTTGGGCTTGAGTTACATGGTTCTATCTAAAAGCACTCCATGTTAAACAGCAAGTCCATGGCGAGCCTCAGTGTCCCCTGAGTTTCCAGCCCAGGCTGCGAGGCATTGAGGAAGAAACCCAGGTGTTCCTTCCCTGTGAAACTCACTTCGGATCCTAGCTGCATCCGTCACATGCTCACTGTGTGGCCCTGAGAAGGTCGCTTGCCTCTGAGAGTCTCACTTGTATTGTCTGTGAAATGAGATTAATACCAAGTACATGTTAGAATATCTTATTAGGATTAAAAATGGCTCATGTAAAGTATCTTGTACAATGTGGATGCTTCACAAGAGTATTTGTTACAATTATTATTTCATGAGAATATGGGTTTATAATTATTATTTCATAAAAATGTGGGTTACCCTTTGACCATTTCTAAGAAAATAATTTTAATTCTCTAATTCAAATGACAAAAAGCATTCATTCAGAGGGGAAGGAAGGAAGGAAGGAAGGAAGGAAGGAAGGAAGGAAGGAAGGAAGGAAGGAAGGAAGGAAGGCCGGCCCAGGAAAGTCCATGGTGTAGATCCAGTCCAAACCAAGAAAACAATAATGAATATCTGCATCTGAGTTTGAAGGCCCCAAACACAAGAGTGCTAATCTCCAAAAGCAGGAAAAGATGGATATCCCAACTGAAGCAGAGAGAACAAGTTTACCCCATCTTCTGCCTTTTATTCTATTCTGGCCCTCAGCAGATTGGATGGTGCTTACCTGATTTGGTGAAGTAATCTTCTTTATTCAGCCTATTGATTCAAATATTAATGTCTTCCAGAAACTCTTATGGACACATCCAGAAATAACATTTTACCAGCTATCTGGGCATCTCTTAGCCCAGCCCAACTGGCACACAGAATTAAGCATCACACAGAGAGAAAGCCCAAAAGAGAATTCGCCTCTCTGGAAGTTCTGACCTGCAACCTCCTGATAGGGTCCTCCCTCGATTGAGCCTGTGTCTACTCAACACTTGTCCTTGGCTTCTATTTATTTTTTTATTTTATTCCAAGGAACTTATGGTGGTTTTGTGCCATTGGAACTTTGTTTTGGCTGGTGAAACTTTTTTCTTATTTCATCTTCCTTATTGGGCAATTCAGATTATCTTGTTGCCTATTTATTTATTATTTACTTATTTAATTTTTTTTGTGTGTGTGTGGAACTGGGGATTGAACCCAGGGGCACTCTACCTATGAGCCCCACCCCCAGCCCTATTTTTTATTCTTTATTTTGAAACAGGGTTTCACTAAGTTGTGGAGGGCCTCACTAAGTAGCTGAGGCTGGCTGTGAACCTGGGATCTTCCTGTCTCAGCCTCCCAAGTACTGGGATTACAAGCATGTGCCGCCACACCTGGCAGCCTATTTGTTTTTAAATGAGGTCTAGGAAATGACTCCAGGGATTGAACAATGGCTCAGATGGTCACGGTTCGCTGTGGACCTGCCACCTTCTTTCTGGTCTATTCTATGCAGCCCTCCCCAGAGTACCTAGCAGCACCAGGATGCTCACCTTTTTAAGCCTCTGGGAAGGATGCCAAGTTGAGAATTGGTTTTTGAGTAACTTTAGGAAAACAAGGACCCACATTATCTCTTAAGAAGGACTGTGTTTAAGTCCAAAGAGCACTGGGCTGGAACAGGACAATTGTTTTCCATTTTCAGTATTCAAAAACTCAGTAAATGGCAGCAGAAGGTGAAAGCTAAATGACTGTGGATATTGGAGTTAAGTTGCTGTATGTGAACCCCAGCCCCTACCTACCAGCTGTGCATCTGTGAAATAGTACTGTCCTGTATGTTGTCAAGTGTACAAATGAGTTCACATTTAAAAATTATTTAGAATAGGGAATAGGGCCTGGCATATAGAAAGTCTATATTTAAATACTGGTTAGGTAAAAGCCATTATATCTAATAAACATAACCTTGATAGAATGTGTCTATTTCTAATGAGTCACTTACACCACAGAGGACAATAGAAATAAATGGAGATCTTTGCTATTCCTTTTAATTCGTGTGTGTGTGTGTGTGTGTGTGTGTGTTTTCATCATACAGTCAATTGCTTACCTCTCTCCATCGTCCTTACATCAGCCATGCTTGGTTATCATTGTCAGCTGACAAAGGAGACTCATGGAGGTCAGCTAATGCTCAGGTCACAACACTTGGGATTCACAATCTTGTTACCAATTCTCAGGGCTTATTCCCTCTCCACTTCTTCCAATCTCCCAAGATACACTCATAAACCTAAAGCCTCAAATTCTATTCTATGAGGAAGATTCTAGAGGAATAACCAGGTGGCTTTGAACAACAAAAGATCCATGACAGAAAATAGGCCAAAGGTCCAAAGTAGTTTTATTAGAATGATAAGATCAAGAACTTTTTCCTTTTATCAAAATTCACCTTTATAAAGCCATTACTTCTACATAAAACTATTTATCTTAAGGCACCAATAATTGGTATTTTTTATGTTCTATATTTGGACCAAATCTAAGTAAACTGTTTTACCTTTAGGAAGAGATTCAGGTCCTTTCCCCAGACATAAGAACTTAAGAGACTAACCTACAGCTAGAGGGGGAAACACAGCGATGATAATACCTACCCTGCCAGATGTCCCTTTTTCTTAAACAAAACCCTGTACTCCTATATTCATTCAAGTCTAGGAAACATTGCAGAAATTGTCAAGATCAGGGAAACTGCCTTAATTCCCAAAAAGGTTAAAGCCCAACTCTTTTCATAAGTGCTGTGAGACCACATAGAGTGAGCTGAAGGGTTGCCATGGGGATAGAATGGATGTCTTCCCAGGCAAAATGACCAGTAAGGGGCCTCAGACACCACATAGTTCATTCAGTCTAATGGTTGACCTTGCCAATCTGTGTTCTAAGTATGAATCATGTAGCAGAATGACTCACTTCGTTGTTTTTGGTAGCTCAGACCCCTTTTGTTCTATTCACTTATAAAAAAATAGACTTTAAGCCGGGCGTGGTGGCGCACGCTTGTAATCCCAGCATTCGGGAGGCTGAGACCGGAGGATCTGGGTTCGAGGTCAGCCTCAGCTACCTAGTGAGGCACTCCGCAATTTAGTGAGACTCGGTTTCAAAAATAAAGAATAAAAAATAGGACTGGGGGTATAACTCGGAGGTAGAATGCCCCTGAGTTCAATCCCCAGTACCGCAAAAAAAAAAAAAAAAAAAATAGACTTTAACCAAAACTTTTTTGGTTATTCGGCATCTCCTTATCCTTCCTTACATTTAGGGATCTTCTACCCAATGAGTTGTGGTAGGTGGGTAAAGAGGTATGTTTGCTCCACTGGACACTTTATACCAATCAGACCCATCTATCCAGACCTCTGAATCTGGAGACCGTGATGCAAACATGTAGGCAGAGTAAGAACTTATCCATTCAAGAAACAGAGCAATGACAGACACTCTTCAAGATTGGCAAAGGATCCTCAGGGAGCAGGAGATCAACTCCAAGAAGCAGATGGGGGCAGAGCCAGAGCTCTTGCACACAATGTGATTGGCCACACTCATCCAGGCTGTGTGGAAGGGTTACCTGGTCTGTTCCATGCTCAGGTCCAAGAAAAAGAAGTGGAGCAAGGGCAACGGCAAGGGCAGGGGCAAGAAATGAGTCTCCCCCCAGGCACCAGCAGGGCCTCCACATCCTCCCGGAGAGCTGGCCAGGAAGGCACAATGGAGATCCGGAGATCCGGGGTGTCCATGCCTTTGACTTTTTTCTTAATTAAAAATAAATAAGTACATAAACCACATTTAATTAAAAAGAAATAAAACATCTAAAAATTAAAAGGGTGGTAAAATGCCCCTCGATTCAATCCCCAGTAACACACACACACACACACACACACACACACACACACACACACACAATAAAATATAAAATGTAAAAAATAAAAATAGCTGGGGATATAGGTCAGTGGTAGAGTGACCCTGAGTTCAATCCCCATTACTGAAAAAGAGGAAGAAGAAGAGAAGGGGAAAAAGAAGAGGAAGAGGAAGAAGAAGAAGAAGAAGAAGAAGAAGAAGAAGAAGAAGAAGAAGAAGAGGAGGAGGAGGAGGAAGAGGAGGAGACATGGCCCATTATAATTGCATAATTCCTTCTATCCTTAGACAACTACCTTAAAAGGTTTGTCAATTCTTCCAATATGAAGAGCAGTAATAACAATAGCTAATACTTACAGCAATGGTACCATTTGCCATATACTTCCAGGCATTATATCAGATAATCTTAAGAAAAAAAAAAATAAACATGAGCTCTGTATCAGTCAGCTTTCCATCACTATAACAAAAGTCCTGACAGAGGCTACTTACAAAGTAGAAAGATTTATGTAGCTCAGAGTTTGGGAGGCTGAAAGTGCAAACCACATCGTGAAGACTTGGCACATCACATTGTGCCATGGATAGCAATGGTGGGAGAGTGTGTGGGAGGAAATAAGTGATTATACCTAGAAATAGGAGCAGAAAAGATGAGGGAGACGGTTTGCTCCCTTTAGAACAATCAGGAGAAATAAAGGAGTCTGAGAACTCCCAAGAGATCATATGCAGACTACCTCACACCCCGAGTGACTTAAGCCCCTCCCGCTAGATCCTACCTCCCATCACAGCCATTTGGGGGGCGACCAAGCCTTTCATTAAAATGGACCCTTGGGGCACACTCAAAGCATCCCCAAACCAGAGCAGGCTACCTCCTCTTGTTATACCAGTGTTACTGATGAGGATACTCCAGAGGACCACATAACTATCCAATGTGCAGGAGCAGGAGCATGTACCTGGCAGAGATGAGGACTGGATCCAAGTGTGTCTGACTCCAGTGCTTGAACTGAAACCACTTCACAAGCATGTCTCTCTGGGACCAGAAAAACTGTTCTACTTCAGCCAAGAAAACTGGGTCAGGTTAACAAATCAATCGCTATGGAAACATTTTATCTAAGTTTCAAAAGGCAAATAAGTAAAAGTTACCTGAACCTGAGAAATTTATTGTCAGATTCTACAATGATTATAATATTTTGTCTTCTCACAAAGAGGAAGGGAAATGTGGAATAATCAACACTCCTTTGGGGTTTCAAAAATTTAAAAAAAAAATGAGGAATTCAGAGGGGAGAAAATGTCTTTCTTAAGGCTGCACGTTCTCTTTAAACATTTCCACCTGGTCATGTGACTTTGCCAGAACTCAGAGCTGCATGCTGGCACGGATTTCTGTGGATTCAAAATTCAAAGCTATTCTAATCAGCATATCTTTTGCTGATATCTAATATCTAATCAGCTATCTCCCTATAAAATGTGGATATATCAGCTATGGTAAGAGAACAAGTCTCAGAATGAATTCTATGAGGAGAAAAGACTCAGAACATTACTACTGACTTAGGCCATAACCACCCTTTGCAGGGCAAGCTAATCCACGTTCCTTTAACAGCCCATTGATGTTTTCTCTCATATGCAGAAGCTAGAGAGAAATTGGGAAACAAAATGGACTTCAGATATAAGAGGAGAAACTCCAGTGGAGTGATGGAAGGGGTTTAAGGGAGGAGTTGGGAAAGACCTGATGAAGGAAACAGTTCAAATAATGCTATGTACATATATGGAATTATCAATGCCAGTTTCAATAACATGTATGGGGAGGGGAGGGGGATGCAGAGGGAAACACACACACCCAGTGCTGTGTGCATGTGTGCTCCTATCACTCCAAAGCTCATTATGATGTATAATTACAATGCACCAATAAAAGCATATTTTTAAAAAGCTCATTGCTCTCCAATCCTTATGCCCATTGCATTTTGCCTTTTTTAAGAAAAAATGCTATAATCAGCTTTCTTTCTTTCCTTTCTTTTCTTTCTTTCTTTCTTTCTTTCTTTCTTTCTTTCTTTCTTTCTTTCTTTCTTTCTTTCTTTCTTTCTTTCTTTCTCTCTTCTTTTTTTTCCCCAGTACTGGGGATTGAACACAGAGCCTTGCACATAATGGATAAGTAGTCTCCACTAAGCTACATCCCCAGCCCTTTCCAAACTTAGATTCTTTAAAAATAGTTTTAAGCCAAGCATGTCAGCACATGTCTGTAATTCCAGTACTTGGAAGGCTGAGACAGGAGGATCACAAATTATAGACAAGCCTCAGCAACTCAGTGAGACCTTGTTTCAAAATTAAAAATAAAATAGTGCTAGAGGTATAGCCTGAAGTTAGAAAGTCTCTGGGTTCAATCCACAGCTCCCAAAATGAAAAACAAGCAAACAAACAAAAATCCCTAGCTTAATTTCTAACTCAGGAGAACAGAAAGTTTCATGTTGGAAGGGTGTTAAGAGCATAAAAAATAGCAATTTTCCCAGGACAGCAATCCTCCTTTAATCTCTCTCGTTCTGCTGTGGAGCATCCAAGTAGAAACAACTGGAATCTAATGATCCAGACTGTGCCATTTCCAATGTCATAAATTCCCTAATTTCTCTGAGTTGAATTTCAATTTCTTCATCATTTCTCATAGGATCGCTCAGACTGTGGGATCTCTAACAATGGAGCGCAAAGGTAAATGCTCATTATATATTGGGTCTCACCCCCAACAAAAAATATTTTTGGAGAATTCAGTGTCTTACACATTGATATGCTTTTGTTTCAATTAAAGTGAAAATTGTAATAGGCACAAATCACACACAGGTATACACACATAAATATTTACCACTCACAAAGTTATTATTATGTAAAATATAAGAATGCTTACTCAATGATGTCTGAATTTCTTCAAGGTTTCTCTGGGATGTGGATGGGTTGGTGGAAGGCAATGCAAATGAGAAAAAGAGACAAGGCTTTTGACTTCTAATGCTTTTGAAGAGCAAATGCTAGCATAGGCTGATGTTTTAAAGGATAAGGTTTACAGGTCAAAATATATCAACAACTACTCTGTGCCCCCAGTAGAATTAGTAGTGTTTGGATCACCAAGGAATAAGTATTATGAGTCACAATTGACTAATTAATATCACTCGCAGTAAAACCATTGTGCACATACAGATCAAAGAAAGTGCATCTGGCTGTTTGGCAATGGCAGGATAGTCAGTTGAATGTGGTGGGAAATTTTACAGGGAACAGCAGAGAAATGAAGCTGCATTACTCTTCTCAGGGAAGGAACAGAGCAAAGTCACGTTATCACACAACAATGCACTGGGACACAGCCATCTCCTCTTCCTTATTTAAGCTTTTATTCAACTCTAGACATATTTATCGAGCACCTATTCTGTGTCAAGCATGTGGGTTGCCATTTGTGAGGAGCACTACACCAGAGTGGTGACAAGTAGGAAACTGGGATCAGACAGAGAGGGTTTGAAAATGAGCTCCATCACCCACAGGGTTTGTTGTTTATTTTATTTTATTTTTTTTACCATGGAAATGTTTAGATAGCTATCATCAAATTTACAAATGTTAAATGTACTATCAATGGACTTTTATGCCAGATCATATGTAGAACATCTGAATCATCTCAGAAAGTTCCCCTGGGTTTCTTCCCAGTGAGTTCTTTACAACCTATCCCTGGGGGAAGAAATGCTATTCTACTTTCTGTACAGACAGGTCCAAATGCCTACTCTTGCACTTCCTATAGATGAAATGACGTATGGGAGACAGAGACAAGAGATTTACAAGTTCCGGGCCAGTCTCAGCAACCTAGCAAGGCCTGGAGCAACTTAGTAAGAACCCATTTTTTAAATAAATAAATAAATAAATAAATAAATAAATAAATAAATAAATAACAGCTGTGGGTGTAGCTCAGGGGTAGATGCCTCTGGGCTTAATACTGAATGCCAAAGGACAAAAAAGATTTGGTTGTCAACCTGCCAACCATGCACATTTTCATCCTCTTTGATTTCCATCATTCTACGGGTATATAGTGGTAGTTTATTGTGGTTTCCATTTCATTTCCCTGCATATTGGATTTGAGTATATCTTATTTGGAGGAAGCAGCTGTTGAAGCCTTTGACTCAGCATGTTAGTTTTGTTTTGCAAGCCTCCATTCTTCAGCTATAAAATAGGGTCACTAATAATATACACTGTTGATTGGTTGTGGGAATTAAATGAGGTAATGTATTTGAAATGTTTAGCCCAGTTCCTGGCCATATAATGCTTAAATATTTATCATTATCTTTGTCAATATTATTATTTTATATCACTAGGTGAAAAACAGCAATAAATAATTTTGGTCCCTAGACTTCTGGAGCTCAGAGCCTGGCAGGAACTGCATGTACACATCATCTAGACACAGACATCTAGGAAAGTGATGTTTATAGACAGATGGACGGGAATTCACTGCCGCACACAGAGATAACAATAAAAACCATCGGTTGTATGATGCCTGGCAATTTGCTAAGTACGTTTTATAGGTCATTTTTCATTTTGATACAACGCTGAAGCTAAAGGGATTTGACTTTCCTTTCTGTTTCTACCTCATGAATGATTAAAGATGATCCAGCCATAAAGAAGCTACAGTTGGATTTAAAAAGACATCTTTGGAATATTAGCAATGAAGACTTTCAATGGAACAGCCGCTGACACATAGCATGACTTCATGTCACTTGGCTGAACTTAGCTCTGATCACAGTTGGAGAAAGTAATAAAATTTTAACAAGAATCAGAGGTGAAGACACAATAGAGCTCTTAGCAGTATGTGGGAGTTTATGGGAAATTAGCCTAAATACAATATACTGTGAATAAACCACGGATATGTACACCTGGATCCAACTACTTTAGAAGTTAAAATACCTATGTAAGAAAGAATGGGATTACCAGCTCTCCTTGGAATTTTCTTCTGAGAATATAGTTATTTGTTTTATTTTAATTAATTAATTTATTTATTTATTTATTTATTTGCGGTGCTGAGGATCAAACCTAGATCGTGCTAGGCAAGTGTTGAACCACTAACCTACACCTTCAGCCCTATTCATTTTTTAAGAAAGATAAAGTCAGTTTCAAACAAGCTTTTCAATAGTCATTTTTGGTTTTCAGGCCTATAAAATGCTTTATTACCATCTTTATTATTCTCCAGCAGGTGCATAAACTTCATAATTTGAGGTATAATTAACATGCGATCAATGGCACATGTTTAGGATATGCAA
Source organism: Graphiurus murinus (assembly GCA_004027655.1). Lineage (NCBI taxonomy): Eukaryota > Metazoa > Chordata > Mammalia > Rodentia > Gliridae > Graphiurus > Graphiurus murinus. The sequence continues at coordinate 50,864 of PVLC010003105.1, forward strand.
CTTTAGGTGTAGAATTTTGCAGAATATGTACAATTTTAAAGTTTTGGCATTGGTATACAACTGTAGAATCATTGCCATGAGCAGCATAGTGAACATAGCCCTCATCTCTTAAATTCCCCTCATTCCCCTTCACAGTTGTCCCCCAACTCTGTTCTCTTGTTTCCTAACCCCAAGCAACCACTGACTGGCTCCTGGCATGAGTTAGCTTGCATTTTCTACAGTTTTGTGTAAGTGACATCATCCAGTAAATACTCTTTTGTGTCTGGCTTCTTTCCCTCAACATAATCATTCTGTGACTCATCAATGTCGCTGAATGTGTCAATAGTCATTCCTTTTTATTGCTGAGTTGTTTTCTATTTTAGGGATAAACCACAGCATGTTTCTTCATTTATCTGTAGATGGACATTTGGGTTATTTCTGGTTTTTAGCTATTATAAATAGGACTGCTGCAAACATCTGTGCATAATTCATTGTATGAGTGGCACGTGCTACCTGGCAAATGCTTTCTGGGGATATGTTTAACTTTTTGAAGAAACTGACAAGCCGGGCATGGTGGTGCAGGCTTGTAATTCTAGCATTTGGAAGGCTGAGACTGGAGGATCCAGGTTTGCAGCCAACCTCAGCTACCTAGTGGGGCACTCTGCAACTTAGTAAGACCCTGTTTCAAAATAAAGAATAAAAAAAAAATAGGGCTGGGGGTATAGCTCGGAGGTAGAATGCCCCTGAGTTCAATCCCCAGTACCGCAAAAAAAAAAAAAAAAAAAGAAAGAAAGAAAGAAAGAAAGAAACTGACAAGCTTTCCAAAATGGTCATACCTTTCTACACCCCAAACAGGGAACATGAGTTTCTATGTTCCCATATTCTTTCCAATTCTTAAATACGGTCACTCTTCTTAATTTAAGCATCTTGATAGGTACCTAGAGTTACCTGATTATGGTTTAAATTGCATATCTGTAATGAATAAAAATGATAAGCATCGTTTCAGGTACTTATTTGTCATCTTATGTCTTTTTTGGTGAAACATCTGGTCAACTATTTTTCCCATTTTTAAAAAGTCTTTATTTTCATATGTATATCTGATACCTTCAGTAGCTGAAAAAAATCTTTTCTTTTTCCATTGAATTACATTAGCATATTTAAAAACCACTTAAACATATACACTTAGTTTTATTTCAGGATTCTGACTTACATGTTTGTCCTTACATCAATTATATTGTCTTCATATGGGGAAAAAAGTTCACTTTTTTAATTGGTGGGAGAGGGATATATTATCCCCAATTTTTTCTTCAGTTAATCTTTTTAGTCTTTTAAAAGCACCTTTGGGAGAGGAAAATTTTACATTTTGATGAAGCCCTGTTATGATTTTTTTTTTTTATTTAGTGCCTGTAGTATGAAATCTAAGATATTTCTGCCTAACATGTCATAATGATTTCCACCTATGTTGTCTTCAGCAAGTTTTATAGTTTTAGGTTTCACATTTAGGATTGTGATATGGTGGATGTATGACTCAAAGTTCAGTTTTGGGGAGAGGGATGTGTGGGTATTCAGTTGTTCCAGTTTATTTCTTTTTACTTGCATATGAATGTCAGAATCATATTGTCAATTTTTACAATAGCCTGCTAGAGTTTGTTTTCTTTGGTACTGGGGATTTAACCCAGGGTCATTCTACCTCTATGCTATACCACCAGCCCCCTTTTTATTTTATTTTATTTTTATTTTGAAACAAAGTCTCACAAAGTTGCTGAGGCTCTTGTTCAATTGCTGAGAATGTCCTCAAACCTGCCATCTTCCTGTCTTAGAATTTTTTTTTTCTTTTTTTTTTTTTTTTGTGGTACTGAGGGTTGAACTCAGGGGCATTCTACCTCCAAGATATACCCCCAGCCCTATTTTTTATTCTTTTATTTTTTATTTTGAAACCAAGTCTCACTAAGTTGCGGAGTGCCTCACTAGGTAGCTGAGGCTGGCTGCGAACCTGGATCCTCCGGTCTCAGCTTCCCGAATGCTGGGATTACAAGCGTGCGCCACCACGCCCGGCTCCCCAGCTAGAATTTTGATTGGGATTGCTTAGAATCTGTGGGCCAATTTTGAGAGAACTGGCCTCTTAAGAATTTAAATATTCTAACTCATGAATCTTTATTCTAAAATCTTTAAAATTCACTGAGATATATTTTTTTTTGCGGTTTTCAGTGTATGGATCTTGCACACATTTTATCTGATTTATCAATATATAGTTGTGATTTTATGCTATTATTTTACCGTTTCAATGTCTGTTGTTCATTGCTCATTTATAAAAATCAATAAATTTTGTATACTTGTCTCATAGTCTTAAATCCTGCAATACTCGAAAATAAAACTTCCAGGACCTTTTTTTGTTTGTCTATCTAGTACCTCTTGTGCTCTAGAACAATTCTAATGATAATTATAGGAAGTACTTTAAACTAATAAAACATAAATAGCAAATGTAAGGAGCATCCAGTATCCTTAGAACTAAGAGTACTCAAAGATAGGCTCATCCCCATGCTAAGAGCAGTACCTTATTGGAGAAGGCATGGCCACAACTCACTAGATGGTAGAGGAGTCATTATGGTGCAGTATCAGTGGAACTTTCTGAAATATCACCTCTTCGCTGCTGGGGAAGGCGGTCCAGGGGAGAAATCTAGCTGGAGGCACTACTCTATGAAACCACCCAATGGTTTTTGGAGTAGTTGTGTCCTGCTGGCTGCTGACCACTGTGCACTGCTGGAGAACCCCAGGGCTCAAGAAGCCACCAGTACAATAGAGCAGGCTCTTCTTTTTGTACCTACCATGTCTCGCCTTTGCTGTTTGAACTTGTGGGCTACAGTTACAATGATTGTTATCTTGTCTGTATCAGCTAATTCCAACAGTTGTGTCAGTTCTGAGTCAGCTTTGAGTGTTTTTGTCTTCAATATAAGCCCTTATTTTTCTACTTCTGTGCATGCCTGGCATCTTTGGTTGAATGACAGACATTGTGAATTTCACCTTGTTGGGTGCTGAATATTTTATATTCTTATAACTATTCTGGAGCCTTATTCTGGGATTCAGCTAAGTTACTTGGAAATGGTTTGATCCTTTAATGACTTGCTTTTAAAATTTAAATGGACTGGAGCAGGTTTTTGCCTAAGGCTAATTACTGGCTTCAACTGAGGCAAGACCATTCTGAGTACTTTGCTCAGTGCCTCCTGAATTATGAGGGTTTTTTTTTTTTTTTTTTTTTCAGTCTGACTTGTGGCAGCAGGCACTACTCCCTGGCCTGTGTGAGCAGGGGAAACTAGTCCCTCCAATGCTTCCACCTGGGCCTTTCCCTGGCTTCTGGTAGTTTCCTCCTGTGTGTTGTTGATCAGCATTTCCTCATCTGGACTCTAAAACCCCCTGAGGTTCGATTTTTGTGATCTCTCCAGGTGGGCACTTTGTTCTGTGAACTCTAGCTGCCTTGGCCTGCCCAGCCTCTTAGTTTCATCTCCACATCTCAGAGTTTGTCGTGCTCAGCGTGGGTTCGCCCTCTTTGCACACAGCTTGGAAAGTCCCTTGTCTTAGTCCATTTGGGATATCATAACCAAATACCATAGACTGTGTCATATATAATTACAAATGATGAAAGGTTATTGCTCACAGTTCTGAAACCCAGTAAGCTCAAGATCCAGTGCCAGCAGATGTAGTGTCTCCTGAGGGCTCACTGTCTGCTTCAGAGAAGAGTACCTCTAGCTGTGTCCTCACCCAGCAGAGAGGGAGAACAAGCTCCCTTAGGCCTCTTTTATTAAGGACATTAATTCCATTCATGAGGGTGGAGCCCTGGTGACCTAAGCATCTCCTGAAGGTCTCACCTCTCAGTACTCTCACATTGGTCATTAAATTTCAACATATGAATTTTGGGGAGAATTTAACATTCAGACAATAGCATCCTTCAAAACCATAAGCTAAAGCAGTTATACAAAAGATCTTATTTATCCCTTGTCTCTCAGTGATCACTTTCATTGTTGCCCAATATCAAGATTCTCAAGAGCTGCTTCATATATATTACACACACACACACACACACACACACACACACACACACACATATAATTTTTCTGGTTTTTATTTTTCTAATGGGAAGGTAAATCAAATCTTTGTACTCCCATCTTGGTCAGATATGGAAGTCCTCTTCTTGGATTTTTTTCCCCCCTAAACATTAAGAATTGAGAAGAAGAGATCTATAGAAGTTTGTTTGCTTCAAAATTTCTTGGCTCTTAGAAGAGTACATCATGTAGCAATAAATGAGGACTTTCTGAAATGAGTCAACATGATCTTGAGATGTTTCAGTGCATCTTTTTCTACTCATCTAATCCTCTGGAACTAATATTCTGGGACTTGGAGACAATTCAGTGTATGTAAAATGAGTACTAACCTAAACATTTAAAGTTCCATGTTCTAATCCCAGTTCTGACACTCAGTATCAGTGTTCCCACATAACAGACTCAACCTCTCTTTATAGCTTGTCATTCTTAGGAATTTTGTGAATATTAGAACAATATTAACAATTTAAAATAAAACCAATATTCGAATGGTGAGACACTCAAGAGAAGTCCGAAGATCATGTTAAACCCGGCTCTGCCATAGCCCAGATGTGCAAATTTAGGCAAATTCTGACTTTATAGACTCTTAATTTCCTAATGAGAGCTTTGCGACAACACCATTTACCTTATCTAAGGGATTCATTGTTATAAGGAACAAAAAAAAATGATGTTTATTAGTATAACTTGTAAACTGGAAAATATTGAATCTAGCTGGAAAACATTTTGTTCACTTGACTATAAGAAGCCACTACAAGTTTGCTGTAATGAGATGTTATATAATGTAGGGTGTCAGTGGACACAATACTGGCATGACTTCTTAACCCTAAATTTATGTTTTTTGACATTGGTGTCACTATTTTCCATTCATGTGTCCACTCATTCTACATAATGAGAATGATTTGTGATGATCAAAAGACCATGTTCAGTGCTACATGGCTCTAGTGAGAAAATCCAAACAAACTCTGGGTGAGTGTCATTTAGCCTTGAGGGCAAGATGGAAGTTCATAAAATAATGACACAAATGGCTATAAAAAGACCACATTAAAAAATTTTTTAAAAAAATAACCACATTAGTAGGTCTATGAAGCACAAACATACCATATTGGGGAAAATGGTCCACAAATTAGAAGTGTATATATACAAAAAGGAATCTTTTGATATTCTGACATCTCATTAAAATAAATGGAATACATTGTTGGGAGAAAGACTATAGGACAAATGATCAGATTTGTGTTTATCCTAAAGATATTGGATTTCTATACCCATAATTGTGCTATCCCTGGGTGCTATTCAACTCACTCCAAAATATTGGGAGTTCATTTTTAACTACCACATATCAGTCTTTTGTTGTGTGAAGGACAGAATGGTCAGTATTTTACATATGCTAACTTGTGCATTCTTTTTTGTTTTGTGGTACTGGGGATTGAACCCAGGGATATTCTACCTCCAAGCTACACCCCCAGCCCTATTTTTTATTCTTTATTTTGAAACAGGGTCTCACTAAGTTGCGGAGTGCCTCACTAGGTAGCTGAGGCTGGCCGATAACCCGGATCCTCCGGTCTCAGCCTCCCAAATGCTGGGATTACAAGCGTGCGCCACCATGCCCGGCTTCTAACTTGTGCATTCTTCATAAGACAACTCTACGAGGTTAGGTTTTCCTTACTCTTGTTTTTAGAAATTCATTAAAAAAAATTACACAGATGAAAACTATGTGTTTGAACCTTAATTTGTCTTAGTCCAAGAGTACACTTGTGTTATGCATAAAGAAGAAAATGGGACAAATGCTCATGAAAATGGCACAAATATTCTATTTAATCATCTGTTCACTGACTTCTTTCAAGAGATTGACAGTTATCTTACTTCTTTATAAAACATTGTCTCAAACTTTCTATAACCTCATCAATCTTTTTTTTGGAACTGGGGACTGAGCCCAGAGGCTTTCTACCTCTGAGCTACACCCCCAGCCCTATTTTTTGTTCTTTACTTTGAAACAGGGTCTCACTAAGTTGCGGAGGGCCTCGCTAAACTGAGACTAGCCGCAAACCTGCAATCCTCCAGTCTCAGCCTCCCAAGTACTGGGATTACAAGTGTGTGCCACCATTCCTGGCTTCAGTCTTTATTTTCAACTGATAACCTCATCTCATACTCCATTAAAAAAATAGAAATAATAAGATAGAAACTCTTTCAGCCTCCCGCCATTAAATCTACAAGTGGCATCCATGTTCTCTTTCTATTTGAGCATGTATTAGCTTGCTAGAGCTCCCATAACAAAATACCATAGCCTAGGTAGCTTAAACAACAGAAATTTACTTTCTTACAGTTCTGGAGCTGGAATTCCAAGTTCAAAGTGTCAGCGGGTTTGATGTTTTCTGAAGCCTCTCTCCTTGGCTTGCAGGTGGCCCCTTTCCCACTGTGTTCATACAGGACTGTTCTCCTCTGTCCATGTGTCTGTGTCTCTTATAAAGACACCTATCATGGTGGAATAGGGCCCAACCTTTGCTTTAACTTTCTCACCTCTTTAAAGGCCCTATCTCTAAAAACAGCCACATTCTGAGATGCTAGCGTTCAGGACTTCAATATATAAATTTGGGGGAACAACAACTGGGCCCCCAAGATAGCATAAGGAGTACCTGTGCATGTGTTCTCAGTCCCATTTTCTCTCCCTTGAGGACTCAGTTGCCATAATTACTCCTTTCTCCAGGGGTGTCAGTTTGTCCTGAGATCAATTTACAGTCATGCTCAGCCCTCTCCTTACAGTAGTAAATGGTACCATTACTGACTTAAGACACTGAAAAAGATTATTTCCCTTTCCTGTATGCCTGCATTTAATTTCTCAGAAAGTTTTGCTGGTTCTACCTCTAAAATGTACTACAAACCTGCTCACTTTTTTTCCATTTCTGTTACTATCGCCTGAGCTGAAGCCATTACAACTTTTCACACAGAGGGCTCAATAATCTAACTGGTCCCACTCACTTCTCTTACTCTGTGATAGATTTTTTTTTTTTTTTTTTTTTGGTAGCAGGGATTGAACCTAGGGGTGTTCTACCTCCAAGCTGCACCCCCAACCTTTGTTATTTTTATTTGGAAACAGGGTCTCAATAAATTGCTGAGGGCATTGCTACGTTACTGAGTCAGGTCTTGAACCTGCAATTCTTCTGTCTCAGCCTCCCAAGTACTGAGATTACAGGTGTGCGCCACTGCAGCCAGCCTGCATAATAGACTATTTTTAAAACTAATTCCAAACTTGGAGGATAATTGTTCAATAAATCCCATCTAACTGTAGCCCAGTTGATCGTTTGCTCACATTTTCCACATTTACTTTTTCTTTTGCCTCTTTAAAAAGTACTTTAATATTAGTCTCCTAAGAAAGATGCATTCTTATATTACTATGGTGCAATGATCACACATTGGAGCATTAATATTTATACGATAATATTATTTAATAGTCTCTATTTAAAATTTGTTAATTTTCCCATGTCCTTTATAGCAACCCTATACCCTTCAATCCAGAATCCAGTGTCCAAATCACACATTGCATTCAGTTGTATTTGTTGGATCTAAAACAATTGTTTAGCCTTTTCTGGTCTTTTATGACATTGACTTTTTCTTTTTTTGTTGTTGTTGTTGTTGTTGTTGTTGTGTTGGTAGTAGAGACTGAACCCAGGAGCATTCTAACTCTGAGCTACACTCCCAGCCGTATTTTATTTTATTTTATTTTAAACAAGTCTCACTAAGTTGCAGAATTTGGTTTGCTCTCTTCTCCCCTTATGGTTAGATTCAGATTATGTATTATTGGCAGAAATTGATATCATAAATTACACATGTATAAAATTATATATATATATATGAGTTTATACACACACAGTGACCCCACATTATCTTATTTTCCACACATCACCCTTATTCCTTCTGCCCCAACCACACTAGTTTCTTCCAACTGCAGAGCTCTGGTAATAGGATACTCACTCCACCTGGCTCCCTTACGTCTCTGCTTGGATATTCTCTCAGTTCAGTATATATTGACCATACTATCAATGCATTACCCTCTTTCCTTCACCCCTAGCCCAACAATTACTTTCTCTCATGTTTGCAATGAGTGTATTCACTCATCTCCTTACTTCTTAAATACTTATCTCAACAGATAAGAAATTCCTTGGGGGCAGGAGTTCTTCAGTTTTATTCACTTCTGAATTTTCCAGCATCTGGGATGTAGAAAAAGCTAGTTGTGACTTTGTGTGTCTTTTTCTCCTGCACTCTATTACTATTTTAATTTTAAGTGTGAGCTGAGACTGGGCAGCACATTTCTGAAGAGTGCCAATTTAGATGTCCTCTGTTTAAAGCATTAGGCAAGATACCGAATCTGTCAATGTGACCAAACTTGTGTATCCATGCAATTTTTGCTCTTCTTAGTGTTCTCAGGTAAGGTAAGTGGCCAAGACGTTCTTTCTGTTGTTTTGTGCTCTAGAAAATGGACACTCGGCCATGAAAATAAGACATCCTTTTCTTACCCACTGCCATTTCCATTACAGACAAATAGGAACTAACAGCAGTTACTTTTTATAGCCCCATTTACCTTATTACCTCAATAATAGATTTGAAGAAAAAAAAAAGAAAGTTTGTATCTTCCCCATAAGTATAAGCAAAACTAAGTTAAAAGTTAAATTTAAAGACTGGAAAAAATCCCCCTAATATTCAGGATAAATTTAGGCTTTCTAAACACTTCTTGACCCAAAAGGTCCTTGATAATGTCTTTAGAGATTTAGGTATAGAAAATAGAATAGCAACCTGAAGGCTTTAGAAAGCATCTGAGTTGGAATTGTTCCTGAAATATGTCCTTAATGTGATGGGATCATTCTCAGCTGCTAGAAAATATAATTTTTAATATGTTAGAACAAAAATTTAAAAATTTATAGAATTTTTAATAAGTTCATAGATACCTTTCAGTGTTTTTTGAAAGGTATAGCTTTAATTATGATTATTCCTTATTCTTTCTCTGCCTTCATCCATTTATCTTCTAAAATCATCACATAACCTCACTGGATCACTGTTGAGCTTATGCATTCCTCAGAGCATTTCTCATTTGCAATTGTTATAAATTGCTACCTTTGAAAGGAAGCAGAATTAAAGCATTGCCTAAAATTTTTAGGTCTAGCATAGCAATAGTATATTATCACCTGGAAATAAAGAGATGCCGTGAAATATTCTTTTAAATGAGGATTTGATGATACTATCTGCTTTTTTAGACTTGTAATCATATTTCTAATTTTTTTAACCTCAACAAAAGATAAAGGCAACTTTTCTCTTCCTCAGCTCATTATTCAACCACTCAGCTACCAATTATTGAGTTAGAGATCTAGCCTCTGTTATAGAACTGATACGAACATCTTGCCCTTATTAAACTCTGAATTCGGAAGGGAATTCAGGCTCACTATGGCAAGTACTACAATAGAACTATGTATGAAGTCTAGAAAATAACCAGGCTGACTGGGGCTGGGGAAGTGGGAAGCCACCATAGGAGAAGCAATGCTGCATTTGAACCCACAAGCTGGATGTTCATCAGGAGGGAATATGATGGGTGAGTAGTTTCGGCCAGCAGAACTTGTGAAATCAAAACAGGTGAGAAAGGAGAGCTGGGTGACCCAGACAATCCAGTTGACATTAGAGAGTCAGTAGGCCGAAAGACTTGAGACAAGTCAGTTAATCTCAAGTTGTTTAATGCCTACTAATTGAATAACTCTGAGCTAGGTAAGTGTAGGGCATGGGGAGGGGTTTGCATAAACAATTCCAGACTTCCAGTTTACATTCTAATTGCTTGCATTAAATGTAAACAATGATACAGGGCAAAAATAAATGCTGCAGGGTTGAGGAAAATGGGAACTTTACTGATGACAGCAGTTGGTTTCCAACCTCTTCACCACTCATTTCTGAAAGTAAAGAGTGTTCAAATGTGCGTGCCTCTATAGATGTATTTACTTGTGCTTTTGAATTTTGAATTTATTTGTTTGGATTTTGAATATCTCCCAGAGGCCCATGTTGTTGAAGGCTTGGTCCCCAGCCTGTGGTGCTATTGGGACTTGATGTAACTTTACAGAGGTGGGGACTTGTAGAAGGAAGTTAGGTCATTGGGTTGTGTCCTCGAAGGGAATATTAGGACCCTGGTCTCTTATCTTTCTCTTTCTTTGTTTTTGGGTTGCCACAAGGTGGGCGGATTGTTCTCCATGTGTTCCCCACCATAATATGCTGCCTTGCAAGAGGCCCAAAGCAACAGGTCCAACTAATCATGGACAGGAACCACTGAAACTGGGATCCAAAATAAAACTTTCTTCTCTTTAAGTTTATTACCCCAGGTATTTTGTTACCATAACAGAAAGCTGACTAAAACAATTTGCTTAGAAACTATATATATTTGCTATTGTCCCAATATATTAAAATTAATAGTTAATTTCTCTCTCTAGACAAAAACAAATATAAATAGAAGAGCTCACACTTTTTCCTATACTTAGTGGATCACCTGTGTAACTTTCAGGGTGTATATACTTAGATGTAAGACCACTAACTTTGATCATTTAGAAAGATATTCAGAGATTAAATATTTTTCTTTTCATATCATGGCCTAGCTTTGGCCCAGAAATGATGAGAATTTTTGTTTTGTTTTGTTTTGTGGTACTGGGGATTGAACTCAGGGGCATTCTACCTCCAAGCTATACCCCCAGCCCTATTTTTTTATTCTTTATTTTGAAACCGAGTCTCACTAAGTCGCAGAGTGCCTCACTAGGTAGCTGAGGCTGGCCGCGAACCCGGATCCTCCGGTCTCAGCCTCCCAAATGCTGGGATTACAAGCGTGTGCCACCACACCCAGCGAGAATTTTTAAGAAAAAGTAAAAACAGGAATAGACTGTGTTCTAAAAACTACAGGAATAAAATTCTTACTGTACCATAGATTAAAGACCATTACATCAAATTTAACCAATCCATAGCAATTTCTTCCGTAAACTCAATGAGCCACTTGCGTCAGAATGAGTTGGAGATTGTAATATATACTGACTCCTGGGTTCCACCAACACTCAATCAGAAAATCTGGAAAGGAAGTTGGGGAATTTTAATAAGCCGATTCTTTTTATCACTAAATTAAAAAAGAACTAATCTTAAAAAATGGAGATTTCAAATAGCCTAAACAAAATTTTAGTTATGAAACCCCAAGAAGTCACAGAGATCACAGCTATGTAAAAACAGTCAGAGAATCTATAGGTCACAAACCACATAGAATGTATGAGAAAGTCTTCCTTCCATTTTTTATTTTTGTAAAATAAAGGATAATTAGCTATTTCATCTTCATTCGAAGTAAGAAATATTTCTTTTGAGAGTAATGAGCCCATTTATAATTAAGTTTAGACTTTCTTTTTGTCTTTCCTATTATGCAGGAAAGTGATTTTCAAGTCTTTGGGGCAATTTGCTCTCCAGACAAAAGAGTATAGACACATATTTCTACCTGATGAAAAATTATCTGTAGTGATTATCAGTAAGACTTGATCTTTGGTTTATATCCCTTGTCACACTTAATAAGTTCTGGTACAATTAACTCATTCTTTTCTGAGACTAAGATAACTGAATTAGAACCAAAATTTCTGATTGGCCTATTCCATCAGTCTATTTTTATTACATATTGGAACTTTCACGGAAGGGTACAAACTAATCTTTTACCATCAATTGAAAGGAAATTAGATATTGGCATATGGTGCTGTTCATGACATATTTCCAATTTGTACCTGAATGTCCCTTGATTGAATTGAAACATAGATCTTGTTTGTGTCTCAAACTCTCGATTACAGATACAGCTTTTTCTGGCTAAGTAAAAAAAAAAAAAAAATGGATGAAATATTGTTTTAAATGACATTCCTATTCCCTACAATTGAAAATCCTCTAAACTCCCATAACATTTTAGCTATACCTCTCTCAGGGCACATGCCACTTCCTCACATGTATTAATGTGCATGCATTCCAGCAGATCCCTGTGATTATGTAGGCTTTATAGAGGAAATGTGTGGGTTTATGTATCTTAGTAGACCTCACCATGCCTCATAGGAACCTAGTAAATAAATCTCAAAAATACTTGTTTAATAGTAAATGAACTCTCAACATCTCATCAAGAATCAGAGAAAAGCAAGTTTATACCTGCAAACCTAGAGCAGGTTCAGAGCTGTTTTTAGGTCCCATTTTGGACCTTTCTAGTTCTTTAATTAGAGACCTGCAACTCTGCACCAGCCAAGGCAAGGACTTGAGCCCAGTTGTTTCCAGTCTTCCTTGCTAGTTTATGCCTTAATCATTAATAACAATGATCAATATGCAATGGGGTCATTTATATAGTTGAATAAATTTATAAAATTTGAACAAGTTTCTCAGAGTCACAGAGCCTAAAGTGAGGGGAGCCAGTCTTCCAAATTGGGTCTGTTTGACACAAGAGCCTGAGACAATCACCAGACTGTATCTGACCCCACATTGACTCTTATCCATCTCTCCATTCTGCTCTCTGTCTAATTCCTAAGTTTATATCACAAAAGCAAAACATATTTACACTATATATTTAAAATATCTAACACCAATTCGCAACACTTGGTGAGATCATTCTTTATTTATCACCCACCTGTGCATTACATTGATGTATTCATGCAAAGAGTGGAGAACACTGGCTACACTGGTCAGACAGGGAGATACATCATTGTGTTATATCCCAAAGCCAGAGGAGCCAAGGAAACTCAAGGGAAATTATATCTAAAGTTAAGTGTTCTCTGAAATAATCATAAATACTTTTAGAAATATTAAACTCCAAAGTGATAGGGGCTACCATGGCCATTTAACATAATAAACCAGTTAGATGTGGTGGCATGTACTTGGGAAGCTGAGACAGGAAGATTGCAGGTTCAAGGATGGCCTCAGCAACTTAGCAAGGCCCTCAACAACTTAGTGAGACCCTATTTCCAATTTTACAAACAATGTGGTTGGGGGTGTAGCTCAAAGGTAGAATACCCCTGAGTTCAATGCCCAGTAACACACACAATAATGATGATGATGATAATGATGATGATGATGATGATGATGATGATGATGATGATGATAAAATAAGAGAAACCAAAGACTCAGGGTAGGGAGTGGTAGGTGTTTTGCCTTATGTGGCCCAGTTCAGAAGCAACTCTCAAATACTTCTCCCTCCATCAATCATTCAGTCTAATATTTTCCCTTTGAATGGTGTGGAAAGATGCTATATCTGAACATGCATTATGCTTTCTTGTGCTTTGTTCTTAATTTTCTATACTGAAGAATCTGTAAATGTTCAGTTTTTACCTTGGACCATTAGCTGGGCATCTGACACCTGTGTTCAATTAGTGATCATGTTCATCTTTTTCTTTGTTACACATACTCCCAAATATTTATAATTCTGTGTTCCCTCATTAATATTCAGATCTTCCTCAGTCTCTTGTCCTATTTGCAAAACTCAGTTTTTCCTACTGATATTTTCCATATTGAATATCTTTATTTCACAAACATAGGTATTCTCCTCAGCATCAAGACCTGTACCAATGAAAACATACAGCAGGAAATGAACTAACAACCTCCTTCCTATCACCTGACCCATAGACAGTCCACACAGCTTAACCAAATTCCATTCTCAGCTTGAAGGAACACTGGTCACGTAACATATTAATAGTTGATACCCCTGCCAGCTACACATCTACAACAGTTGTTATTTTCCCTTTGGGATTTGAATTATGCTTAACATGCTTCTCACAGGGAAGAATTTTACTGAATTCTCCCCTCTCTTATTATGACCAAGAAGAAATAGGATGGAAAAAGAAGCTTGCTATTTTAGTACTAGTGGAGGCTATATTTGGAGAGGAAGCTTGTGTTCTATTGGAGACTAATTTTGGAGAAGATTACAGTGGAAATTAAGGATAACTAAAATGGAGGGCATTAAGTGCATAAAATTGAAAATGTGACTTTCACCTATTACTAGCCAAACTGGGAAGCACTCATGCCAATTATGTCATATTCTTCAGTGGCCTTTTGAAGATGCTACAGATTCTGTATTAAAGACACAATGCACTCCCCAGTTTGAGTCTTCACTGCCCTCAATTACAAACCCAAAGCCTACTTTCAGAACACTATTTCTGTATTGGAGAGGGTGAAATGTTCTGAGATGATAAATGAACAATAATTTACCACCTGAAGAAATGGCTACATTGCTGCCAAGCATTTTTCAGGGTAGGCAGGACATCATTGATCATGACCGTTCACTCCTGACATACCCAGACCACCTGTAAATTTCTCAGTCTGGAATGGAAAGCAATGAATGTTTGCCACACTATTACATGTCTCCCAGATGAATGCTAACGCTGTATGAGCAGCATTTTACTTCAGAAGAGATTTAACACTGGAGTTAACTTTTTGCCTGTAATAGGTGGAGGAAAATGTTTTATGTTAAGGATGTGAGCCATGGAAAACTATGGGCTGCATGAGCATCATGTTGACTGTGGGAGTTTATGGAGTATACAGCAAAACTTTTTTTTATGGTCAATTAAAAATGATGTTTTTGAAAGTCAAAAGTAGAGATAATCAAAAAATTAAAAAAAATAAATAAAAACCACCTGTGTTAACTTTTGGTTGCTGTGACAAAATATCTAAGAACAACTTAAAAGAGGGAAAATTTTATTTTGGCTCAGGATTTCAGAGGCTAAGTTCAAGGTCAGCTTGGCTCCAGTGTTTCTAGGCCTGTGCTGAGGCAGAACATCATGGTGTAAGGGCGTGGCAGAGCAAACTGCTCAGCTCCAGATGGCCAGGAAGAGGAGAGAGAAAAAGAGAGGAGCAAAGGGTGGAGTAGGGCAAGACATACCCTTCCAGGGCACAACCACAGAGACTTATTTTCTTCAATTAGATACCACCTTCTACACTTTCCACAGCCCAATAATGCTATGCAATTATGAATTGATCAATGGATTAATCCACTGATAAGTTTAAAGCCCATGATCTAATCATTTTCCTGTAAGGTCTCACCTCTGAACACTGCTGCACTGGGGGTTGCACCTTCAACACAGTAGCCGTGGGGGACATTCACCATCTCAACCATCACATGACCCATGATCCCAACACATAGAAATCATGTGGTCTATATCTTTTCAAGAACTTTTTGAATGCACAAATCTATATTTTTTCCATTAGTAAATATTAAACATATGATTAATAAACAACTTTTTAACCTAAGTATATGTCATGAATAAGTTTTTCATATATTTAAATATGCACTTTCACCAAAGAACATAAAAGTATCTAATAAATATTTTTAATCTAATTTCTTCTTGATGATTACTTTGTTTACAGTAATAAAGGTGCCATGATTAACAGTAATATAATTTAATCTTTTTATTTTTTAATAGAATTGCCTTAAGTGCAATTGTTCATAGCAAATATTCAAAACATCAAACTTTCAGGGCTTCTCTATGTAACATAAAATTACCTATTTGGAGTGGACAATTCTCATCAAAAGTTGCAAATTTTTTTTAATCTCTTTAAAACTCAAGTTATTTACAATAAAAAGTCTAAAAGTAGTTTCCTCTTTTCCTTTTGACTTGGCTTATTTCTTTTAATTGACAAATGAAAAATTATATTTATGGTCTACAACATAAGATTTTAAAAAAATGTATACATTATGGAATGGCTAAATCACGTTAATTAACATACGTTTAACCTCACATATTTATATTGTGTGTGTGGTAAAAATACTTAAAATCTACTTTCATAGCAATTTTTGAGTAGATAATACATTGTTATTATTTGTAATCACCATGTTGTACAATAGACCTCTTAAACTTACTTCTCCTACCAACTAAAATTTTGTATCCTCTAGCCAACATCTGCCCAGTCTTCCCTCTACCTCATACCCTATCATTCTTCTCTACACTTCTATTAGTTTGACATTTCTGGAATCCACATATAAATGAAGTCATGCAGTCTTGTTTTTCTATGCTTAACTTTTTTTTCACTTAGCACAATGTCCTTCAGATTGCTACTCGTTATTATAATTACCATGATTCCTTCCTTTTAAGGCTGAAATATATTTCATATATATATACACACTCATATGTGTGTATATATATATAGGTATATATATATGTATATGTATACATATATATGTATATATGTGCTACATTTTCAACACCACATTTTCCTTATCCACTCATTCATTGATGAACACCTAGGTCAGTTCCATATCCTTGCTACTGAAAATAGGGCTGAGCTGGGTATGGTGGTGCACATCTGTAATCTCAGTACTTGGGAGGCTGAGACAGGAGAATCACAGGTTTGAAATCAGCTTCGACAACTTAGTGAGGCCCTCAACAACTTAGCAAGGCTCTGTTTCCAAATAAAAAATAAAATATGACTGGGGATGTAGCACATTCTATGCCTCTGGTTTCAATCCCCAGCACAAAAGAAAGAAGGAAGGAAGGAAATAGTGCTCCACTGAACATGAGAGGGCAAGTTTCTCTTTAATGTACTGATTTCATTTCATTTTAAATATTTATTTCCATATATGTACACATACATGTATATATGTATATCACGTACTTATTTCCTTTGAAATCTCTCTCCACATATATGTACCCATATGTGTATGCATATATATGTATATAAGTGGAGAGAGAGACCACTCTGTACATATTTATATATCTGGTGGCATGATTATTGATTACATAGTAGTTTTATTTTCAAGTTTTTGAGGAACTTCTGTACTGTTTTTCATAATGGCTGTACTGACTTATATTCCCATCAACACTGCACAAAGACCCACTTTTTTCCACATCCTCACCAACACTTGTTATATTTTGCCTTTTTTGGTAATAGTGATTATTAGGTACAAGGTGATATCTTTGTTTAATTTGTGTTTCTATGATAATTAGTTATGCTGAGCATTTTTTATATGCTTTCATTTACCCATTTTCAAATTGGGTTATTTTTCTTCTTGCTCTTGAGTTGTTAGAGTTCCTTATATATTTTAGATAGTAACCCCTTATCTAAAGTATAATAACAAATATTTCCTCCCATTCTGTTTATAGGTTATTTTTTCACTCACTCCATTAGCTGTTTCCTTTGCTGTGCAAAAATTTTTAAATTTTGATGCAATCTCATTCATCTATTTTTGCTTTTGCTGATTGTACTTTTCAGGTCATACCCCAAAACTTATTGTCCAGACCAATGTCAGACAGTTTTTCCCCTATTTTTTCTTCTAGGAGTTTCATGGTTTCAGATTTTATGTTTAAGTCTTCTGTCAATTTTGAGTGGATTTTTGTATATGATATGAAATAAGGGTTTAATTTCATTCTTGTGCATGTGGCTAGTCAGTTTACCCAACACCATTTATTGAAAAGTCTATCCTTTCCCTATTATATATTCTTGGAATCTCTGTAAAAAATTAAGTGACCATAAAAGTGTGTATTTATTTCTTGACTCTCTATTCTCTTCTTTTGATCTATGTGTCTATTTTTATGCCAGTACCATGCTGTTTTGATGAATATATACAAAACTATAGTCATCAACTATAGTATATTTTGAAATCAGGTAGTATGATGCCTCCAACTTTGTTAGCTAAATTTAACCAAGAAATTGAAGATCTGTACACTGAAAACTATAAAACACTGATGATATAAATTTAAAGAGACACAAACAAGTGGAAAGATAACTTATGTATATGGATTGGAAGAATTAATATTGTTAAAATGTCCATGCTACCCAAACATTTTACAGATTTGATGTAATCCTATCAAAATTCCTGTCACATTTTTCACAAACCTAGAAAAACCAATCTTAAAGCTCATACAGAATTACAAATGACATTGAAGAGCCAAAGCAATCTTGAACATAAAAGTGGTTTTCAACTTGTAAACAAATGTGTTCCAAAGGATAATGTGCAATTCAGCTGGTCTCTTCTTTGGACATGTTTTTTGTTTTCAGTTTGCACACTCTAGTACTATTTCAACTGATTCATCATTCATTATTAATATTTCACAGATATATTTCTGAGAGCTTTCTACTTCAGAGGTATAACTAAAGTACTATATCTGCTGAAAAAATAGTAAGGGCTTCTAAAAAGATGAAAAAAAGTACACTGGAGGGAAAGGCAGACGTGAGGTTACTGCAGGTGAGTGCTCCCACCCAAGGTCAAACTCAGGCCAAGTCCTCAACTTGTTCACTGGGTCCTGTCTTCCCTTGGCCCTCATTAACAACATTTTATGGGGGGAGGGTGTGTGTTAGGAGGCTGGGCATCGGACCCAGGGCCTCATGCATGATAAACAAGTGCTCTACCACTGAGCTATCACCCTAGCCCCAGCTAGTAGTACTTTAGTAACTACTACTTCCATAGTCAACTTCTACTTCTCTTTGTCACTTAAGTGATTTCCATTGGTATACAAACATTTTCTCATACAGTGTTCTTCCTGTATCCATTGTTTCACTTTCTCTTGTTTCAGTGACTCATAGTCAACCAGTCAAAAAAGTGAAATGGAAACTTCCAGAAATAAATAGCTCCTCAGTTTTAATTCTTCTGAGTGGTGTGACAAAATCCCTCTTCACCCTCCACTGTGCAGTGTAGAAACACTGTACATGCTGACTGCCCATCAGCCACTCAGTAGCTCTCTTAGTTATCAGATTGACTGACATGACATTGCACTACTTGTGCTCTTGGAACCCTTCTTTTACTTACTAATAGCTCCCCAGCAGAAGAGCCGCAACTCCGGCAATCCGGAAATGTCAAAAAGCCCTAGAGTGCTTCCTTTAAGTGAAAAGGTAAAAATTCTCCAACTAATAAAAAATAAATAAATGATATGTTGAGGTTGCTAAGAACTATTGTGCAGTAACATATTGAGAAAGAGAGATACCACATTTACATAACTTCTACTAAAGTATATTATTATAACTGTTATTACTATTATTAATATCTTACTATGCCTAGTTTACAAATTAAACTTTATCATAGTTTTGTGTGTATAGGGGAAAGTATAGCATATTTAGGACCCAGACATATCCTAGGTTCAGGCATCTTCTGGAGATCTTGGAATGTATCCCCTACAGATAAGGGAGCACTACTGCATTTCCTATCTAAAAATATTTATCTTGAACCACTTCCTCCAAGAACTTGAATCTTATTTCTCTGATCCCTTATAAAGTATAGCAAAATCACTTAGCAGTATTGGCTACACTATCCAATGTCTTTCCTTGTCTCATCCTTTAAAATTCAGCTCAGAGCCGGGCATGGTGGCACATGCCTATAATTCCAGTACTTGGGAAGCTGAGACAAGAAGATTGCAGGTTTGAGGCCAGTCTCAGAAATTTAGCAAAACACTGTTTCAAAAATAAAAAATAAAATAAGGCTGGGGATGTAGCTTAGAGGTAGAATACCCCAAGGTTCAATCCTCAGTCACACACACACACAAACACACACACACACACACACACACACACACACACACACACACACAATCAGCTCAGTTATTTCATCAATCTCAAAATCTTCCAGGACTCTCAGAGTGCAAAGTAGACAAGCTTCCTCTGTCTTCTCTCTTCCTCTTGGACTCTATATGCATCATACCTGTCATTACATTTACTATGATGAACTGCTTACTGGATGCTGCTCTTATTAAACTGTAAAGATGTTTTTAATAAGTACAGTGTCATAATATATTGAGTCCTGAGTACCTAGAACAGTGCCCAAAGATTATAAATGACCGAGAAATATTGCTGAGTAAACTCAAGTTTTAAAAAAAGATCAAGAAACTATTGGGAGCTAGGAAAAAAAAAAGTATTCCAGGCATAAGGAACAGAATGTATCAGAGCACAGAGGCTAGAAAGGATGTCATAGTTAATTCACGACAAGTCATTTAGTGTGGAAGGAACACAGGGTGGGCATGTAATGATAGAGGGAACTAAAGCAAAATTTAGTACTGGACCATTAGGATTCTTATGCTTGCTGGGTATAGTGGCACATGCCTATAATCCCAGTACTTAGAGGATCACAGGTTCAAGACCAGCCTCAGCAACTTAGTGAGTCCCTGTTTCAAAAAATTTAAAAATCAAAAATAAAATAGGACTGGGTACATACTTCAGAGGCAGAGTGCCCTTGGCTTTAATTTCTGGTACCACAAAATGTATACCTTATGTCAAAGAGATTGTACTTTATTTTATTCACAGTAAAGACTCACAAGATAAATATAAGCTGGATAGTTAACTGGTTTTCGTTGTAATAATGTTAACTGACATTTATTTTCACCTAGAATAACATTAACGCAATTTTTAAAAATTTACTTAGTTACTACATAACTAAGAAGTAGATTATGCATTGACAAATTCAGATTTGTCCAAGGACAGAAGACATGTTCTAGACTCAGCATTGGGTCCTGAAAGTACACTTTGGCAATGACTTGGTGGACTGGAGCAGCACACCAGTGAGGAGGACATGGCACTAGGCTAGGTGAGAAATACCAACAGCATGAACTAAGGTAAACTCTTTGAAATCGAAGACCACATCGTGTTCACCACTGTCTGTATGATGTGTCCAGCACAGTTAGGAGTCTAATAAATATTTCTTTCTTGTGTGTGTGTGTGTGTGTGTGTGTGTGTGTGTGTGTGTGTGTGTGGTACTGGGGATTGAACTCAGGGGCATTCTACCTCCGGGCTACACCCCCAGCCCTATTTTTTATTCTTTATTTTTGAAACAGGGTCTCACTAAGTTGCGGAGTGCCTCACTAAGTAGCTGAGGCTGGCAGAGTGCCTCACTAAGTAGCTGAGGAACCCAGATCCTCTGATCTCAGCCTCCCAAAATGCTGGGATTACAGTGTGTGCCACCAATGCCTAGCTTTAATAAATATTTCCAAACAAATGAAAAAGTTCTTCCTAGTAACTTAGATTTTTTATTTTAAATAGTATTTCATTTTGTTATTATTACATTTTAAATTGATTATTCAGGCTAATAAAATATTATGAGTATTTATATTTTGATAGTTTTTCCAACAAGTTTGTTGAGTTGTACTATTAGTTGTAAAAGTTGATTGTATATTGTCTTAGATTTCTACACATACTTTACTCACTTAAACTCTTAAATCTTTATTTATTTGTTTGTTTTTACTTGTAGATGTCTGTTGCTCTGAGTAGGCCTCCACTACAGATATTAAAAGTGCATCTTATACCTATTGACATACTGACTGAACTCCACAGTAGGAAGCACTGAAAAGGACACAGTCTCATTTTTGTGTTAGTCTTACTGCGAATGCATAACTTAAGTTCAATCCTAGGAAAACATCAAACAAGTCCACACTGAGGTACAGTCAACAAATAATCAATTGACATTTACAAACATAGTATAGTTATGAAAGCAAGGAAATGTGGGGAACTATTACACCACTGGAAACAATTATGCCTCAACAATGCAATGTAATGTAGAATCCTCTACAGGAAGTTAGAACAGGGACAACAAGGGGAAACGCTGGAAACTCTCAAGGGTCTTAGTTAAGAATATTGTACCAGTGTTCATGTCCTGATGTTGATCATCACACTATGATCATATAAGATGTCAACATCAGTAGAAGCTGAGTGAGGCATATAAAGAAAATTTCTGCACTACTTTTCAACTTTTCTGTAAGTTTAAAATTAGTTCCACACCCTAATGCACATGATGTACATTCACAAACATATCAAAGTCAATCACTAAACCGAACATGAGAAAGAGGGAGGGGGGAAGGAATGGAGCAGGAATTGGGGAAGGGTTAAATGAGAGATGTATGCATGTATACCTCTACCAGCTTATACCTAACAAAGATGTATGATTACAATGCACTAGTAAAAATATTTAAAAATAAAATAAAATTAGTTTCACATGAGAAATTAAAAAACATAAGTACATACACTGTATCCCTGTGTTATTTGAGACTTTGCAGAAATACCTTAACATTTCACTTATATATTAAATACATCATTTGCTATAAGTGTTAGGTATTCTCCCCTGTTTAAGGGGTTCCTGCTTTATTCCTAATTGTGTGTGTGTGTGTGTGTGTGTATGTGTGTGAGTGTGTGCGCGCGCGCGAGCACGTGCTCACATCTGGATGTTGAATTTGATTCAATCTTCCTTCTATACATAGTCAAGTATTTGTTTTACAGGTGTGTTGATTTACTTCATTTTCTAATAGTAAGCCATCCCTGTAGTTCTGAGCTAAATCCTCCCTTTGTTGCTATTTATTTTTAAGGTGCATTGCTGGATTTTATGTGCGAACTCAAAGTTTTCTTAAGTTATGGCTTTTCTCTTGAGATTGACTCATTCTCTTCCCTCTACTGCAGTTTGTCTTTCTTGCACCCTCATTTTTCAGTGCTAAACCATTTGTTGTGCAATTCTAGATGATCGTTATTTTTCCTAGTTTTTTAAAGGCTTAACATACTATTCCTATCTGACCTTTACTGTTACTGATGAGAAGTTTTGCTGCCAGTTTAACTACTATCACCTTAAAAGTAATCTGTTTTTTTTTTTCTCCAGTTTTTTTTTTTGTTGTTGTTGTTGTTTTGCTTTGTTCATTTCTTCTTCATCTTTCACATTTTGTAATCTCTCTGTGATGCATCTAGGGTGCTCAGGGCCCAATCTAAGGATCATGATCGTTCTTAATCTAGAAAATTATCAATGATTATCTTTTAAAATGTTGCCTCACTTACAAAGCTCTTATTTTTCCCTGAAATTATTTTGAGTATAAATTAGATAGTCTTCTTTAGTTTTCCATTCCCTTTTTCGGTCTTTTACATTTTTTTTTTAAATCCTTTGTGCTGATTTCTGAGCACTTGCATTAGGTTTGTCTCCCAATGTACTGGTTTTTTAGATATGTCTAATCTATTGCAAAACCAACTTACTTTGCATTAGCTTTAATTCTATAATATCTATTTTCTCTTTTCTAAGCCCACATTATTCATCCCTCTCCATCTTTCATTTAATTTCTGTGTCTTCTTTTATGTTTTAAACAATTCAATTACCATTTTATAGGACTAATTTTCATAATCTCAAACCCCTTGGGTACTTTTCATTATTTCAAATACTCATTCCTTATTGTTGTACTTGCTATTTCTTTCTTTTAAAAATATGTATTTTTATTGGTGTGTTGTAATTATACATCATAGTGATGTTCAAAGTGATAGAAGCATACATGCACACAGCTGTTGGTGTGTTTCCCTCCAAATCCCACCCCACTCCTCATGCATGTTAGTGAGATTGGTAGTAGTGGTACCTTCATATATGGACATACCATCATTTGAACGGTTTTCTTCTTCAAGTTTCCCTTTTCTTCTCCCCATCTCTCTCCCCCATTTCCCTTTTGCTATCCTCCTGGTCTCTCTCCTCATCTGCCTGAAGTCCTTTTCGTATCATATTTTCTCTCTTGTTTCCACATCTGATAGAAAACATATGACCCTAGACTTTCTGAAACTGGCTGATCTCATTTAGCATAATATTCTCTAGTTCCATCCATTTTCTTGAAAATAACATGACTTCGTTTCTCTTTGTAACTGAGTAAAACTCCATTGTGTGTATATACCACATGATATCTCATTTCCCTGTACACTTTGTAATTTTTTTCACTTTAATTTATCTTCAGAACTATGCATATGTGTTTATGTGTATATTTTTGGTACCTTGATTGGAGGAGATTTTTCTAGGAATAAATTTTATATTTTGTATGGCACAGTAGGTTTCATATTCCTCTGGGACCAAATTTTATATCCATGCATCTGTTATAGGTCGAATTGTGTCCTCCAAAACAATAAGTTCATCACCCCTAATAGGTGTGAAAGTGACCTTATTTGGAAATAGTTCTTTACAGATGTAATCAAGTCAAAATGAGGTCATATTGGATTGGTATAGGCTCTAAGTCAAATTATTGATGTCCTTATAAAAGGAGGGAGAGGGAGATTCTAATAGAGACACAATAAGGAGGCCATGTGACAATGGAGGAAAGGATTGGAGAGATGCAGTCACTGGTTGAGGAAGGCCAAGGATTGCCCGCCACAGCCAGGAGCCTGGAGAGAGGCTGAAACAGCCTTTAGAAGGAAAGACTCTGTCCAGCCTTTGATTTCAGGGTTCTGGCCTCCAGAGCTCTAACAGAATCCATTTCTGCTGTTTTAAGCCACCCAGCTTGCTTTGTCATGGCACCCTAGGAAACTAAGACAGCCTTGGCTTGGGATTCCAGCAGGGACATTAAAATTTCAGTTTCTGGCTTTCAGAGCTGTTAATCTGGGTTAGCCACCTGTGACATTGGCTTAAACTCTCACACATTCATTCTGAAATCCCACTTTATTCCCAGCACTGGAGGTTTCTCTCTTTTTCCTAAGGCTGACTTGGGATCATAATTAATATTATAATTTTGTTTTAAATATTTTATCCGGCACAGGCAAATGTAACAAAAGTAAAGATATGTGTGCTAACTCTCCCTGCTTTATTCCGGACCCTGCGATCAGACTCACTTTTACAGGTATAGGAAGGAAATCACAGCAGCATGCTGGTAGGGAGAACAAGACATGCCCAGGCACAGAAAGGCAGAGTGTGATGGAAAGTGGGAAGTGTGCAGAGAGGCCATGTACCCCTTCAAGCTCTTTCATGCCTTTAATTATTTTCCTCCTAGAGGAAGCACTTTCCATAACCTGAAAGACTCAGCCCATCTCTCCTGCCTCATCCTCCCTGGACCCTTTTCCTAACCCACCACTCAGGCCTGGGAGCATCATCTATTTCTTTCAATATACTATTATTTCTTTCTGGAATTTTTCTTCACAGAACATTCCTGGCTTCTTTCTAGTACCTAAGTCCTACATACCCTTCAGAATGTCTGTGGATAAGAAAATCCCCTCCACCTCTATGTCCACAATGGATGATAAGATACAGCGAGATGGAAAGCATAGAATATGGTATGATCCAAACTGAGGTTTAGGGGTGGAAAGAAATAGATATGCAGGTGCTCCTCGACTTGCAACGGGGCTACATCCCCAAAGAACCTGTCATATGTTGAAAAGACCATACGTTGAAAATGTACACCTAACCTACTGAATGCCAGACCTTGCCAACACAGCATGCCATAGAGAGTTGGCTGTTTCCCCTGGTGATCACAGGGCTGACCGGGAGCTTCGGATCATGGCTACTGCCCAGCATGGTGAGGAAGGACCTTACTCCATATTGCTAGCCCAGGGAAGGATAAAAATTCAAACTCCGAAGTATGGCTCCCATTGAATGTGCACCACTTTAATACCATTGTGAAATGGAAAAATCCTAAGTAGGACCATTGTAAGCCAGGGACCATCTGTACTTCGGTGGGAAGAGTTACTGTGTTCCTATTACTTAGTATGTGGGGTTATCTAGTCAACAGAAGTCATAAATACTCTTACCAGACCAGAATCCCTTGAGATCAGGAACATTATGGAAACACATTTTTATATTATGCAAATCCTATCTCATGACTTTTAAATAGTATAATAAATATTTGTTGAATGAGAGGATGAAAAAATAAATTAATGAACATGTATTTGCTGAAAATATATTTTCCATATTTTCAAATATGTAGTCTATTAATTAATAAGCTCCCTGGTGGGTTGTGCTTTGTTATTGATTTGAGGAGATCTAGTAGGCTGTGTTGTTTTGAACGTGATCAGTAGAATTCATTTACTTTATAATTCTGTGGTTATGTCTTCTATTTTAATTTTTTACTTTCCACCCTTTTTGCATCTTGATATGAGGCCTCAGAGAAAGGTGCTTGCTCATTCTGCGTGCCATGGAGGGCTTAGCATATTTTGGGCACTCATTAAATGTTAATATCAACAAGAGCATCATGAAGAATGATTATACAAGAGGGAAGTAAACAGAGAGGAGAGACTTGGCAAGCTTCAGACGGATACACGCGCTTCTTCCCCCAAACTCAACGATTATAGAAGGTATTTATCTTCTCAGCATCTTTAACTCTTTCCAAATCTGAATATGGGGCTGAATGATTTGTAAAAAATCACTTTTTAAAAATAATGAATCAGAAATTCAAATCTTTTTTTTTTTTCATTGCAGAAGCTATTCCCAAAATCATAAAACAAGGTTTATTCTTTTGGAACTGCCAAGGTCAGCGGTACCCATATTGGCAGCAGCTACGTACATACAGCTCTAGCTTTCCTTCGTCCGAATAGTGAAAGGACTGCGGTGTGAGTGCAGCCAAGGAACTGAGCCTCCTCTCCCCTGTCTATGGCAAAACCAAGGAAATCTAAAAAAAAAAGCAAGACCCAGCTACCAAACACCTTGTCTCCATCAACAGTTCTGGCTGGATCAGCTGCTTTCTGATTCTAATTAAGCCTTTCCAAAAAATTTATATGTCAGCAGAAGTGAGAGAAATAAAGGAAGCATTTTTACTTGGCAACAGTGAAACTTTTCCTTGGCCAAAAAACATGTGAATGAAGTAAGCTTTTAAGCGCTCACGGTTTTCTTCGTCAATATGAGCCTAATAAATTAAAATTGGAAATATTTTCTGCCATCCTCACAAGATCTCCTCGATCGCCTGCCTGTTTGCTTCAGCTCCCCTCCCTCCCTCCTTCCCTCCCACCGGAATGAGGGAAGACAGCTGGCAAGCTCTGAGGGCTTCATTAAAGCAAGCCACAGTATTCGAGAGAAACAGGCTCCTGCTAAAGGAAGTTCGAAGTGCTAGCTTCAGGTTTATTTTTTAAATGTGCAAAAGGAAAAGGGATGTTTTGAAGAGAGTGGGGTGGGGGAGAAAATCTTTGGAATCTTCAAAGTCAGTGTTTGTTGGCATCACAGGTATGTGTTTGCACAAAAGCCCTAAAGACATGGAAATGAGACTGAATTAGATATTACCCCCACATCCACGCTCCTCAGCTTGAGTGGCTTGGAGCACCACTGAGGCAGAGAGAGGTGAGTGTTCTCTGAGGACAAATATCAAAAACCTTTTACTAGATAAAACTTGCATGCTACGTGGGTCACAAAACAATTTTTCCCAGATAGCTCTTTAGTCTACAATATTAATATCCCATTTGCAGTAAGTGCAAATATATTATAGAATGCAGTCCTGTCTTCCTTCTTGTTTTTTGAAAAGGAAAAGATACAAGAGATTTTACATTGGAATCATTTGGACATTAAGTGCTAGAGAGATCAAATTATGAAAATCACAACACTATAGAAATTATTAAAGAAAAGACCTAAATGAGGGCTTATAAATTCAAATGTCTACAGATCTTGTATGAGTGCTGCCAGGCCAGTGTACAACACTGAGGCATGGCGAGGACTGTGGCAAAGGCTACAGCTCAGTTCCCATCTCAAAGCCACAATTTTTGTAAGTCATCAGATAAACATATTCAGAAAAATGCATTGAAGACCAAGAAAGATGCACCTCCAAAACCTCCAAGAGGCTTTCAATCTGCGACCTCTTGTGTGGGTAAAAGAGTCACAGAACTTCTGGCTATTTTCAGATTTGGAACCAAAAAAGCCATTCTCTTGGAAGACTGGGTAAGATTGGACTTGATGGTCTGATGCCTACCTTACTTTTGCAGTCACATCTGCTTGTCTTTATGTCACAGATAAGTCCTGCTACAGCCATATCAACCAAAATAGAGATCTTTACTCCTTTTGCTACAATGAAATCTCATGCTACAAAGGTCCCCCTGAGAAATCTAGAACTGTTTTCTATGCTGAAAAGACAAAAAGTACATCCTAATAACTCTGCTGCTGTTCCATAGGAAACCAGAACCAGACCCCAGAGTTCTCAGTTGAATTCCACAGACAACATTCCACGAAGCAATGAGTTCTCTACAGGTCACGGATGTTAATCAGTGGTTCATCTTTGAAGAATTAATGATATATGGGTGGTAGAAAGAACATTGCTGTGGCTAAGGCAGGCATGAATTCAAATCCTGATTCTGCTATCCTAAGGGCCCATTACTCAGTCTATCTGACTTCAATTTCCCCCTTTATAAGACAAAGTAATTATATCCGTTCGCTAGGGTTGCTATAACTAGCTACCACCATATGGTGGCTTAAAAAACAGAGATTCATTGTCTCACCACTCTGGAAGCTAGAAATTCCAGATCGAGGTATCAGCAGGGTTGGTCGCTTCTGATGGCTGGGAGGGATGATCTGTTCTATGCTCCTTCCCCAGCTTCTGGTGGTTCGCTGGCCATCTTTTGAGTTCCTGACTTCTGATCCAGATCCCCTGATCTCTGCCTTCATCTTTATATTGTGCTCTTTCCGTGCACATGTTCATGTCCTTTTTACAAGGACATCGGTCATAGTGGATTAAAAACCTACTGGATTCCAGCATAGCCTCATTTTCACCAATTATATGTGTACTGACCCTGTTTTCAGATAAGTCCACATTCAGAAATGCTGGGAGTTAGGTCTTCAACAAATTAATCTCAGAGAGTGCTAATCATTTCGAACAGGCAATACCTACCTTCAAGGGTTGTTATCCAAATTAAATGGAGAAATAGCCATTAAAAATATAAAGCATGGTAGATAACCAGTAAACAGAATGTTTATATATCCATCAATCCCAAATGGCTCTCAAAGTTTATCCTTAAATCTGAAGTATAACCTTACGTTCCACTCCACTCTCATCCATCGTCCACCTTGCTGTGAGTTTCCTAAATTCAAATGTAGTCATATTATTCTCCTGCTTACACTTCCTCAGGGGCTCCCCATACCCACCAAGAAAGCCTCGTCATCCTGGAGTGACATGTGGTCCTGCCTCCATGGTCTTAACCCTGCCTAGCTCCTCAACCTCACCTCTACCTCTTCTCTTCAGAACCTTCACTCCCACCAGGCTGAACCATCTGCTGTTGGCTCCTCTCTCTTCCCTACCTTGGTGCTTTTCTTCACTTGCCTTTTACAGTTTGGAATGCACTTGGCTCATGGTCCACCTGCAATTCTCACTCATCTTTTATGATTCAGCTCAAAAATATCTTTGATGAAGTAATTCCTGACATCAGCCTGTAAAACTGGCTACTCCTTCCTTTGTGTGCTTTGTGTGCCTTGTTTGTAGAGTGAACCTATGTCCTGATTCTCCTGGATGCTCGTGTTTCAGGTTATCGACTCAGTTCCCATACAAGTTCACCCAAGGTAGTGTCCCCTTTTCATTTTCAAAGGTGTTGCACTGTAGATTATAAGTTATTTCATCATTATCTATACAGTTTTTCTTAGCACCTACAACTCTTAACTTATTCCAGATTGGTCAGCAGATTTTAAGACAGACAGTAAGTTCTTGTGAAAACTAAGACATTATCTAATTCATCTTTTGCCAGTCCTAGCATGTTTTAATACATAGTAGCCCAAGCTGCCATAATACTTAATAAATACTTTTAAAAGTAAGAAATCTATTTATTAAACTAATCTACTTAATTATATAATGAAATAGAAAAATTTAAATCATGCAGCTAGCATTTCTTGATGTATTTTATTTCGTACATTACCTTTTCCTTTCCCTAGCTAGCCCATTCACGAAAACTCAGAACAGAAGGAGGATAAAAGAGCTACGAAGTGACACAGAGGCACTCCCATTTGAGGGGATCAGGGATGGGTTGTGTTCAGTCCATGCTAGAGGATTTTGCAGGAAGGATACCTGTGGCATAGGCTGTGCTTAGCAGTGGGGCTCTGAGCTCAGCCACAAGGGCCCAGCAGGACTCAGAAGATATCTGTCTCTGGACACAGAGCTTCAGTCCTAGGGATGAGCTTTGAGGGTGGAGTCCAAGCTCTGGAAAAGATGATTCCCTAGATGAAAAAGAAATTGATTCACTAAGGGCCAAGGAGAGCTAACTCGGGGATCATATAGTAGTTGGATACACATTCTGATTGTCCACCAAGGGGATCTTGGGATGAATTTGGGATTCTGTCAGTTAGCACTGACCCTTTTAAGTCCTGGTTGGGAGGATTGTTTTATCTTTAGTCCTACTAAATGTGGCATATGCGCTATTTAAATGTCTTATATGTGAATTAGTCCTTATCTGATGAAAGACAGAGTCTTCACAAAAGAAAGCAACAGCAGGACCATTTGAAATAGAGACTGGTAAAGTCTGGGAATGAGGAGAGAACTGATACCAGCTTTCTCCCAGGAATTCAGCAGAAACATCATTTTCCATGCTTAGATAGCAATATTGTTTTTCCTTTGAATATAGGAAACCTTATTTAAAGAGTTGACTTTGCTACCTAAGATCTGTATATCCTTTGTATTCAAGTAATTCTTTTTATTTCATTTTATTTGTATATTAATTAAATGACAGCCACAATGAAAATTAGAAGTTATCTCTAATCTCTAGGTAAGAATTATGATTTAGTTCATTTCCTGGTAAAGGAAAAGGAGAAATCTCTATAACCAGGTAGGCTACAATATAACTTTCATATGTCCTTCAAAATTCACTCTCTGGCATTTCCCTCACTGCCCTCTACCCCACGAGGCTGACCTTAAAGTGGTCCACTGACCTCTGCCTTCCAGTCTTGTTCTATCAATGGAAAGACTGGCCAGAGACCAGAGAATGGGAGGATTGGGAGATAGGGATGGACAACATTTGGCCTTGTACTTCTGCCAGAATTCCTCCATCCATAAGATTATTTTTAGCCATAAGATTATTTTCTTCTATATAGCTCTTTTTCCAAGTTCTCTCCTGTCTTCTGTGTTAACAGATATCCTTTTGCTTTCTTAAATCTTTTGTTTATCTTTGTAAATTGATATGCCCCAGATTTTGTTCCTAGAAACAGATCCCAGTATGGAGATCAATGGACATGAAGTTGGTTAAGTAGTATTCTTGAGATGAAAACCTATAGGAAGTAAGGGAAGGAAGAGATTAAACCATCATCAAACTGTTGGGAGCCCTGGGGCTGTGACACATCTTCAGTTGAGTGTGGCAGTTGTCTTTTTGATCATAGAGTCTAGGCTCTTCAGTCCTGATGGGGAATGTGGGCAGTGTAGTTTGGATGCCACATTAATGGAGCAACTACTCTCTCATCTTCAGGGTGCCAGCTGAGTTCCTGCAGGCAGGAAAGGCAAATCAAACCCAGAAATATGAAACAATATTCACTAAAATGAATGAGTGACCTTTCTAGAAGATATCCAATCCAGCCAACTTTCCACTAAGTGAATGATTGGTCTCAAGGGTTAATTCCATATCCAAATGGAGGTGGAGGCTCATCTTTGGTCTCTGTTGCTGGCCAGTTGGATATTTGTCAGCATCAGTGGCTATATCAGTGATAGGGAGTAGAGACACACATTGTTGAGTCCATACATGGCCTCTATTTTTAATTCTAGTGCTCTATCATTCCTGGACCATTGCTTGAATGCTAGAATGTCAGAAATTAACTGATATCAACTGGCCAAGTTCTGTTCCATCTGCTTGGCAATATAATGGATTTATTCTTTCAGAGTGGATGTATTCTGATGATAATTCACATCTAAGGAGACAATCTTCATACTTCTTTTCACTGTCTAAGTCCATTCATGACTCTGTAACCCAGACCTCCTTAATCCTGATTTCCCTATCTTTCTTAACCAACTACTAAGCCATTTGCTCATCTATGAATCTATACACATTCTCATCTGGAAAGGAGGGACCAAAAGAGGAAGGGAGAAAGGAAAGGGATGGAAAGAGAGAGTTGAAATACTGGTTAATCCATTATGTTAAGTGAGATTAGCCAGTCACAAAGAGTAAAGAAGCATATGTTCTCCCTAATATGTGGATGTTAGGGAGAAGATGGGGCATAAGAAGGTCCCCAGATGAAAAAAGTAGAGACCCTCGATAAACAAAGAAGGTGATTTAACCCAAGGGGATGGACAGGGGGAGGGGGAGGGCATCCTAAGGCACATGATGTACTTACACAATTATATCAAGGTCACTCACTGAATTGAACGTGAGAGGGAGGGAGGGCGAGGGAGCCGGGTGGGAATTGGGGAAGGGGTCAGATGAGAAATGTGTGCACATTTGACTCTATCAATTCATACCTAACAAAGATGTATACATACGAAGCACGAATTATTACAATAAAAAAAATAGCACTGGACATTCAGTATACAATTACTCATGTATAGAATAACAGTACTCACGTTATAATCAACTGGATTTCATTCTACTTGCATGTTATTTTAAAATTGTAGTTTATACATTTGTATTGTTTAGCAATGTTAATGATAATAAAATAACATGCTACAGGAAAAAAAAATAAAAGAAATACTGGTTAATCATTTTATGAGAATCCTTGAGCAATAGAATGCTGGGGCAGGTAAGAATTGTATATTCCTAAGTAGTTCCTACTGAAGCCCCTACAGACAAAATGTTTTGTTTAATATTTGAAGTATTTAACAGAACAAACAATGCTGAAATTAAATTTACTTCAAACATGAAATATTTGACACATCCATAAATCATCTTTTCTGAAATTTTCAGCAAATTAAAAACAGGCAGATTCAGCTTTCTGAATGAAGTAAGTAATTTCAATTAAATTTATGTGACTGCAGAACACAAAGAATGCAGGTGGGTCTGGTAGTGCATGCCTGCAATTCCAGAACTTCATCAGCTGAGACAGGAAGATCATAGGTTCAAGATCTGCCTTGGCAAATTGGCAAAACTCTAAGCAATGTAGCAAGACCCTATTTCAAAACAAAGATAGGGCTGGGGGTGTAAATGAATGGTAGAATGCCCCTAGGTTCAATCCCCAATACGAGAGAGAGAGAGAGAGAGAGAGAGAGAGAGAGAGAGAGAGAGAGAGAGAGAGAAGAGAAAGAAGAGAGAAAAAAAGAAAGAAAGATTCCTTCTTTGTAAAGGGTTAAGGTGGATGGGAAGAGAAGAGAGGGAAATGTGCAGGATTCCCACTTCACCCTCCCTCTTCAGCTCACATATGAAAGGAGTCAGGACACAGGGAATGGCCACACCCTTCCAAGTCCAAACATTTTGAACAACTCAGGTTGTCTCTATGATGCTTCCCCTGGCATTTTCAGCTTTCTTTCCCAGTGCCAATCATAGCTTCTCTTCACAAATCAAAGCTTTGATAGCAACTGAAAAGCAAACACTCTATACAGTGCAAATAAAATGTTAATATCTTCTAGCCATTTATTACTTCTCATTCTTAATAACTTTTGGTTGAATGCTTTGCAAAATGCTGGGTCCACGTGGATGAGAAACAAGACCTGTCTGAGTCCAAATATAATTATACATCATACTTGATAAGAGAAGTAAAAGAGCTTATAAGAGCAAATATCAGGAGTATTTTCCCAGGCTGTTGGGAGTGCAATGGTGGGGTCACAGACTTAACATTTATGATGGGGCATGAAGGGTATTAGGAGAAAGGCTTTTACCTCCAGTGCTATCTCTCTGGTCCAGGCTGCCACTTATCTCACCTGGTCTCCTTTCCATTGTGTCTCTTTGCTTCCACCCTGCACCTGAGCAGTTCCTTCTGAGAACACAAAGCATGTGAGTTACATCTCTCAAAACCCAGCAATGGTTCCCTAACTCACTTGAAGTGGAACATAGGTGGTCTCATATGGTCAGATATATAAAGAGGTAACTCTCTAACCTACTTCAAGCCTTTGCTCAAACTTCACTTTTGTGGGAGTTTTTCACTGACAATTCTATTTAAAATTGCTACTGCTCTTCCATAGGTGCTTCTGGTAACATGCCACCACTTCCCTGCCACACCCCCCACATTCTCTTAGTCTACAATTATTTTTTCCATAGTGCATATCTTTTAATACACCATATAATTTACGTACGTGTGATATTACATATTGTCTTTCTGCTTTTACTAAAATATAATCTCCATGTAGGCAAGGATCTTTATATGTTTTGTTCTTTGATGTATTGCAAGAACTGATGACAGTCCTGATGTTTCATAGGTGCTCAAAACAGTGCTGAATGAATGAAATGCCTTCTTTCTGTTAATGAAGCTATGCAGCCATGGTGTGCTCTGTTACTATTCACAAGTATTTGGTGTCCTTTCCTGCAGAGGAACTCAGTGATAGCCATGGTGGCTTGTTTAACCAATGAAATGTGAGTGGGAGAAATATGTGCTGTATTTAATCAGAAGCTCTAAGGAGCCACATACAGTTTGGCATGACCTCTCTCCCCTACCCTTGCCTTGGGGAAGCATGTGTTGAGATGGGTCTTCCATGAACTGGATTCCAGAGGGTCTTCAGTGAGAAGAATTCTCTTACTAAACTGTGATGAGCAAGAAGTTTAATGAAAAATGAACTTTGATATCTAAGCAGGTCCTGACTGACATCAAATCAAAGTCTGGGGTCTTCATACTCAAATTCAATATTATTGGGTGGTTGGACTACAATCTATTTTATTAACATTTCTGTTAATAATGCTCTGAAAAGTTAAGGCAAAATTCCTGAGAGTCACACTAGGATTTTAGAATCAGGAGGGAGTATCATGGCTGGGTGTGGTGGCCCAGGCCTGTAATCCCAGCATGTGGAAGCATGAGACAGAAGTATCGCAGGGGAGAGGACAGTCTCAGCAACTTAGCAAGACTCTTAGCAACCTAGTGAGAGCCTGTCTCAAAACCAAAATTTAAAAAATGACTGGGGGTGTGGCTCAGAGGTAGAATGACCCCCCAGTAACAAGCACGCATGCACACACACACACACACACACACACACACACACACACACACACACAGAGGGAATACAGTGGAATAGAGGACTTTACATGGATTCATTGTTTGTTGACACATTGAGCTTTAGGGAGACCCTGTGGTACTAGAGGTGTACAGCGATGGTTCACTTCCTGATGTAGTGTGCACACAGCAGCCAGAAGAAAGGTAAAGCCAATGTGGCAGGTGAGTAATCACAGTGTAAGTGAACCTGCCTAGAGCAGGATGAGTGTGGCATCAAGTCAGTTCAGGTCTCTGCACAATGACACTTTTAATCTGCTTATAAAGCATCGTTCACCTGTCTGTATTTCCCATAATGTATATAAATTAGGGCTACTGAGTCTATAAAAATACATAAAAGGTCATTCTTTCCATTTCTCTAAAGAGCAGGGTGAGTACAGCTCATTAAGCTTTGCCCAGTGGGCCTTGGTTGACTGGAGGTCCAGACCAATTGCCTCTAATTGAGAGCAGTCTTGTCTGATTATCCCGAAGATTGGCACAAATATTTATATTTTTAAGGTATGCTGTGAGATAAAATATTTAGATATCATGCAATGTGAAAAATGATTGAAGAAAATGAAGGGCTATTAAAGCCATAGAAGGTTCAATCCATTATGCTTCCTGGTCTCATTTATAAGTAAAAATAGCTAGGCATGGTGGCACACACCTGTAATCCTACTGCATAAGAGATTGAGACAGGAGGATCACAAGTTTGAGGCCAGCCTCAGCAACGTAGCAAAACCTTCAGAAATTTAGTGAACCCTGATTCAAAATAAAAAGTAAAATAGAATGCCCCTGGATTCAGTTCCTATAAGCAAACAAATAAACAATAAAAATAAAAATTTCTGTCTGAATCCAGCCATAATGCACTCATAGATTGTATCTTGGGAGTTCAAAGCCATTATGCTTTGGGAATTCTTTTGGAAACCATTGCTTAATTTTCTAACCCAAAATTCTTAGAGATAGAATATTATAGGAGTTCTAATGAGAAAGTATTCCATAAATTTGAAACTTTCCAAGATTTAAGGAAAGAGCCAATGTACAGAAATGTTTGCTTAGAATTCTGGAATGT
The DNA here is from genome assembly GCA_004027655.1 of Graphiurus murinus. Taxonomy (NCBI): domain Eukaryota; kingdom Metazoa; phylum Chordata; class Mammalia; order Rodentia; family Gliridae; genus Graphiurus; species Graphiurus murinus. The sequence continues at coordinate 86,685 of PVLC010003105.1, forward strand.
TATCAGCTGCCATGCCCCTCCAATTCTGCCCCTGAAGGCAGAGGAGCACCCAGGATGTCACGCAGCAGTCAGGGGAAGGCTGTGATCCTTCCCTTTCTAGCCATGTTTCCACTTTCTTCTTTCCGCATCCCCATCCCTCTCCTTTACCACTTTTCTAAAGGTCTAGAGAATACCTGCGGCTAGACATATTAGGGTAATTGAGAAAAAGAGGAAGGAGATGCATATTCAAGTTTAATTCTGCCCCCATTCCAAGCCTGACCCGAGTTCCAGTTCATGTTGCTCCTTATGAAAGAAGAACCAACTCCAAATGGTCACAGGATGCAGTCATATATATTTTGACCAGGTATCTGTGGGTGAGATTCCCAGAGCAATATCCAAATAAGATATCATACTAAAAACAGTCTCATCATGGATGCAACATCCATAAAATGCTATTGGAAATATTACCAAAATGCAAAGACATGAGGGCACACTTCTGTATCAAGGATATTCAGGTCTAGGAAAGGGTATAGGTAATTGAGTTACCTATAACATGTGTAAGAAACTGAGCAAAGGGCACATCTGCATTTTAAGGATAAAATGTTATGGGTCTTAGGGACTATGAGCACTGAGAAATGAGTAGTCTACCAAAAGCAAGAAATAATTGGGCTGGGGGGGGGGGATGATGTACCACTTTTATTCATCCCAATTGTAGTTACAAAATAAAGTTAACACTCCCAGATTAAGAAGCACTGTTAACACCTCTGTGAAGGTAGCTTTGACATGCCTCCTTGTGGCATTTCACAAATTCACCTTGTCTGGGTTTGGGGGATGGGCAACAACACATTTACCTCCTGCTAGAGCCAGGGCCTATGGATGCATAGAAGACAGCCACACGCTCCTTGGCTCCAACCCCTGGAGAACACCAGGACATATACACACATGCACACTGTTCAGAAAGGAAAAAAAAAAAAAAAAAAAAAAAACAAGTGAAACTTCAACTTTGTGCATAAATCTGCCTGAGATTGAGACTAGTAAGGAGTCCACTGCTACAGCTACTTTTGAATGCAGCAAGCATGTAACTGGCAGATGAAGTGTCTGGGAGGCCAGATGTGGTAATGCACACTTGTAATCCCAGTACTTGGGAGGTTAAGACAGGAGGATCACAAGTTCAAAGACAGATTCAGCAATATGTAGTAAGACTAAGCAACCTAGGGAGACCTCACTTCAAAATAAAAAGAGTTGGTGGTGTAACTCAGAGATAGAATGCCCCTGGATTTAATTTAATCCCCATTAACATACACACACACACACACACACACACACACACACACACACACACACACACACAGAGTCTGGAAGATCTCCTTTAGTCCTTTGCTTGCTTTCATTTCTAGCCTGAAGAACATTTGTCTCATGCACACATAGTAGCTAATGTGGATTTCTTAAGTTTCAAGACGTGCTATTCTAACCCCATATTTTATATTAAAGGGACATATTTATTCAAGTGTTATTTATTAAAGATCCTTTATTGAAATTTTCTATATCCTTTATTGCACTCTGTACATATTCGCAGAACATTTTTCGAGTGAGCCTCTCTCTCTAACGTCCTTAATAGATGGTATCTTTGGAGGACTGTAGAGGAATCTGTGGTAATTGTCACACTGCCCCGGCTGAGGGTCATCTGTAAGGCCTTGTGCTTAGAGAACAGTCCTACACGTGCGCACGTGCACACACACACACACACACACACACACACACACACACACACGATGATTTAAGGATAATGCAGTCTTTTAGCATATAATCCCACTTCTAAATTTAAAGCATATGGTTAAGTTCTGATTTTTTTTTTAAAGCCAATTTGTATGCTTGTTGCGCGCAAAACTGGTTTGACTTAACTTGACTTTTCCCGGCTGAAAACTTTTCTCAGTTGCTGCCATCAATGGAAAACAGATTAAGAGACAAATTTCAAATGAACGCTTGACACCCTTTTTTGAAAGGAGGAAAACAGAAGGGGAGAGCTCTGCTGGGGCTGTTTTTTGCAGGGTTTGCTGTCATCAACACAATCCTTATTCCTCCACATTTATTTAACCAGTGCTGAAAATGTGCTGGGTTGAGAAAATGTGATCAAGCCCACCCCATGAAAATTTCAGGGTCACATCATTTACTGGAACACAATTACTTTTTTTTTTTCTGCACATAAATTACCTACATGTCTTTAGATTAAATGCACCTTCCAAAAAAAATTCCACATCATTATTGAATTGTAATTTTATACACTTAGCCTGAAATTTCCATTCTGTCAGAATCACTCATGTTACCCACAGTTTCAAAAGACCAAAATCATTTTACTGTAACTATATTTTTTTTTCAATACTAGGCCAAGGATGAATGCGGTTACATTGATTTCTCACAAATGAACCTTAAACCTCTGATTTGAAATGAGAAAACCACTGTTTGCAATCATTTTCAATCTGAAGTATGTTTAATTGACTTTAAAGAAACATTGCCAGCTCATTTGCAAAAAATAAAAAACAGAAAAAAATCTTGAGCTTCTTCTTGTTTCCAATACCCTGGAAGAAGTTTGAATGTGAAAGAACTTCTTTCTTTACTAGTTTTACCTATTTCACCCTTCTGGGTGTTTCCCAAGGAAAGTGAGAACTTCTACCTTCCCACTGGTCTCCCTTCCTTCCAGCCCTATCAGCGCTGACCCAGGGTCCACAGTGTAGAAGCCATGATTACAAGGGCCCTAGCCCAGACTCCAGATTCAAGATGGTAATGTTTGCTGTTCAGATTCTGGGTGTGTTATTTACAACAGATCTCCACTTTCAAGGGCCTTTAGTTTAGGGAATTATTATCGTGTATTCAGTCAGATAGAACCAGCGGTGGTCCACAGAAAGATCACTTTGCCTTAGCCCTCTCACAATCACTGTTTGCTCTGGGTACCTTCTGTTTGCTTCTGAAACCCATTCTCCTCGCCTGCTCTGCACCCCGAGAGACAGACCTCCATGTGTGCATTAGAGGCCCCCTTCCACCTGGCTTCTGGTTGGGTTCAGCCACAGGGAGGACTGGCAGGAGATCAGAGAGAAGAAGGAGGGTGAGTTTAGGGACTGTTCATCTCATTCCATTGCTGCTGGGTGGTCACTAGGGTTGCTTGAGTTTCTCCTTTACCTTCTAGTTTGTTTACTACAGGCTGTAACTGTTGCCAGGCAGGCCTCATTGGCTTCCACAGTCCCCTCTGGAGGTTCCATTAGCTTTTCCTTCTCTTTGTCCCTTTGTCCTAGGGCTGGTGAAATCATGCCAGCATGCTTCATGACTTCGTTTTCCCCGTAATCCTTCAAATTCCTTTACAAAACTCACTATAATTGCCTTTTTGAGCAGAATGCCTATGTCTAACTGGAATAAGCACTGGACATTGCCAAAGACTAAGACCTTTTCCTTGACTTACATCTTCCCAGGCTACAGAATGAAAGCTGTACCTCTAACTGTAAGCTAAGTTAATTCATCACTTACAGATACAGAAGAGGATAGGAACCCACTCAAGTGGAAGAAAAAAGGTAGGTTCAACCATATTGTATTTCATTTAACCTGCCTGAAGCCCCCAGGATAGCTGATATGATACACTTCCTTTAATGCTATATCCTAACTTTCTTGTGGCCCTAAGAACGGGGATAAAGTGTATCTGTTTGTCTGCCTGCTTCAACATTCCTTCTAAGAAGATTAAAAGATCAATTGTTAACTTAAGAAAGGTACACATCATTGAAGTTGCAAATGTAAGTAAGCATAGCTGTTCTAAGCAACATAAACAGATAGATGAAGGGATTATTTTTTTTTTTTTTTTTTTTTTTGCGGTACTGGGGATTGAACTTAGGGGCATTCTACCTCCGAGCTATATTCCAGCCCTATTTTTTATTCTTTATTTTGAAACAGGGTCTCACTAAGTTGTGGAGTGCCTCACTAGGTAGCTGAGGCTGGCCTCGAACCTGGATCCTCCAGTTTCAGCCCAAATGCTGGGGTTACAAGTGTGAGCCACCACGCCTGGCTTTTGACAGACAATTGAACAATGATAGACTAGTTCAGAGGCAGCTCACTTCAATGTGATCTTCTATCTGCTCTTAGAGATAGAAGCACAGGGGAAGGAAGGGACCAAATACTGATACTGATACAGAATCAAAAAATTGGGGTTCAGTCCCACTCATACTAGCTATGCTTCTGTTATAGATACAAAATGCCCCTTGAAGAGCTCATAAATCATTGTTCAGAGTGGATGTAATTGAGCCATGAGGGTTGAAATCTCGTCAGTAAATAAAGCCATTGTTACCTCGGTGGTAGCCTAGGTGGGAAGGCTGTGGCTGAAGAAGGTGGCCGCTGGAGGTGTGGCCTTGGCGACTGTGCTTGTGTCTGTGACTCCCCTTGCTCGCTGGCTCACTTTGTCTTGCTCCATGTTGTGAGGAGTAAAGCCTTGTGCTCTCCCTCTCTCTGCTTCCCGCTACCACGTCCTAAGATCTGCTGTCCCCAGCCTCACATGGACTGAACCCAAAAATCTTCTAGGAAACTGTGAGCAAATAAATCTTCCTTCTTCTAAGATATATAGTCAGTTTTTTTTTTTTTTATTATAGCAGTGAGAATGCTAGCTGAGACAGGCTACTTTGAGCACATTAGTTTTATTGTTTTGTTTTTTTGGTACTGGGGTTTGAACCCAGGGGCATTCTACCTCTGAGCTACACCACCAGCCCTATTTTTTTTTATTCTTTATTTTGAAACAGGTTCTCACTAAGTTGCGGAGGGTCTCACTAAGTAGCTGAGGCTGGCCACGAACCTGTGAGCCTCCTGTCTCAGCCTCCCAAGTACTGGAATTACAAGTGTGCGCCACCAGGCCTGGCTAGCACATTAGTTTTAGAGAGGAGATTAGATGGTAGGTCTCTATGAAAAAGTGTCACTGTCCAGTATTATGCTAGGAATTTGCTTCCCTTCATTCAAACACTAGTTTCATAATCATCAGGTTTCCTACTCTACATCTTAGCTACTATAACATATTTTGACCCTTGTAATTTAAAATATTTAAATAAATGATAGACTTATTTTCAGTGATAGACTAAATTACAAGCCCTTAAATTATTTCTCAAATAGCTAAGAATCACCTCCAAATTATAAGCCCCAAGCTCACCTACACATAATGCAAAATAATTTCATAAATTCAGGATTTTTTATTTTAAACATACCAGAACACCAATCATTCCATATTGACATTTAATCTAATATATTCTATTCACCAGATCAAATATCCTTCAGTTGTAAGATTCCTGGTATTATTCTTTTTTCACACACATAAACTGAAAGGGACTCTTTAAGAAAAAGCTCAACTTAAAACTTCCCTGCTATTCATTTCTCTTACTGTTTTGAAACTAGGGATTCCCAAACTTCTTATCCTTACTTTCTTCTATACTTCTGCATTGTGCTCCAGCAAAATCGGATCATTGGTTTCCTTCCCTAATAACAAGTCCAGTTAGAAGCTCTCAGGAGGGACCGCAGATCTTCCTCTTGTTGACTGGACCTTGCTTTGATTTTTTTACATACTCTATGAAGATTTTCAGGAATGAGTCTTTCTGCCATTAATTCAATCCACACTGAATCAAGATTTTTAGATTGCACAGTAGAAAACTGTCTGGTTTAATCAGATAGTAGTGCAAAAATTATTTTATTTATATTTGCTATTGACAAATGAACAAGGTAAAGCTAGAAAGTTAACCAGTTACTTTAACATAAATATGTGCCTTTATTTTCTCAACATTTGTCACTCAAGTAAGTAATTTTTGCAACTTGCTCCATAAGAACAACCCAACATGGAAACACAGCAACAGCACATCACAAATCAGGAATGGCCTCTCTGCTGGGTTGTGATGGTGTACACTTGTAGTCCCAGCTTCTTGGGAGGCTGGAGTGGGAGAATCACTTGAACCCAGGAATTCAAGACCAGACTGGGCAACTAGCAAGACACATAAAAAAATAATAATAAGGCATTCTTATTGACTTACAATTGAGCATGCCTCCTGAACACTTCTCTTGGGTTTTCCTGACATCACTACTAACTCCACATAATCAAGACTAAATCCGCTACGTATAACACAATTTCTCTCTCCAATTTCCTTATTTCTCATAGAAATTTCCATTATCTTCATAATCCAAGGTATGTTGCCTTTTTCATATTTCTACCTTTCTTCTATATATCAGGTCAATTGCTTTACACTCTAGTTGATGAAAAGTTCTTCAAGATCTCTACCATTATATTGCAAACAAAATCTATGATACAAGAAGACTGTACCATTTTTAAGAGGCAATGAGCTAGAATAGCATTCTGAAAATTGTCAAGAATAACATTCCAGAACTTTTTAAAAATAAATACCAGCTGCCAACATAATAATAATGCATGCAACATAATTGGCAAAATAAAATAATTTAAAATGAATATTTTGAAGGTCTTATATCTTCTTACATATTCTGAAGAACTGTACTTTTGGCAGTGGTTCTTTTTAAGCTATGCTGTGACTTTATCTCACTTCTTTCCTTCTTTATTTTTATTTTTATTATTATTATTACTTGGTGAGGTCAGCTCACTTTATTAGCACCCTCGTGGGGAAATATAGGGAGAGGTAACATGTAGGAGGCAGGGTTTTAATTTCTCTTGCTTTGTGGTACTATCTACCTCAATGGTAACTCTAATCTATCATTAACCTAACTACTTCTGCCTACCTTTTTAGTACTTAAAAAATGCAGAGGTTGAAGTTAAACATGATTAATTTGTACTCATGTAAACTGACCCCAAATTACCCTTAAAAAAACATTTCTTTCATATCTATACCCTAAGCTTAATATCAATGAAGAGGAATTATAGGGGAACTTTTTTGAAATATTTTATTAAAGAAAAAAAATGTCACTGGAGAAGAACTTCATTCTCTCACAACTCTATAAATAGAATAACCACCCACCTCTGTCCAACCTCTGAATTCAGGTTATTTAGACTCCGTTTTTCATAAACATTTTCACTTTATAGGCTTACCCCTAGCACCTGAAGTCCAGGTCCTGACGTTTGGACTTAAGAACCTCCATAATTGGAACTCACCCATGTATAAACTCATTTTCCATCAGTTCCTGATTATGTGAGGAATTTTGGTCCCAGTAATGAAAAGCCAACTCATTGGTACTGAGAAGTGGAGTTCCTTATTGTGGTTATCCCTGACCGTATGGTTCAGAAGCCTTAGGAACTGGTTTGCAGGAGGAATTTCAAAAAAGTTTGGAGATGGAGGCTAGAGAAGCTTGAAAATGTTATAAACAGAGATTAATGGGCAATTCTGGTAGAAGCTCAGAAGATCTGAATGCAGATATGAATGTAGATAGAAAAGATTGTGCTCATGGGGTTTCAGATGGGAATAAGGACTCCATAGTGAACTGGGCTAGAGACACTCATGTTACATTGAGACAAAGAACTTGGCTACATTTTGTTCATGCTCTGAGATTTCCTGTAGGCCCAATTTAAAGGTGATGGACTAATAAATCCAGTGGAGGAAATTTCAAACAGCATAGCATTCAGGCAGTGGCATACTATTGCTGGCAGCTCTTAGACAGATTTATAGTGAGAACTCGAAGCAAGAAGAAGAGCAAAGTGATTTGAAAAATTTGCTGTTTTGCCAGAAAATCTTATAAAGTTGGAGCCAAGGGAAGTGTGGTTGCTGAAGATATTAATGCCATTACAGAGAAACCAAGCACTTTGCCCCAAGACCATAGGAATCATGTCTTGAGAGAATCTCAGGAATCACCAACACCATCATAGGCTCAAGGGTATAAAAGTAAAAACTTGTTTGAAAGATTTTGCATTGAAAAGAAAGCACCAGGGCTCCCTGCTCCCATAGGGCTGCCTAGGTAGATATTCCCTTAGGATTTATTTCACCATTATCAGCTTCCCAGGTACTCAGAGGCTACTGTAGTTATGGTCCATGGGGGCCTGACTACTGTTCTTGCTGGCAGCAGACCTCAGTGTTGCCGATATCATGCTGATATTGCAGGCATAATGAATACAAGCGTTACAGGGTTGTGGAGTCTTCCACTGTGATTTTAAAGGAAGGCCTGAGAGGCCAAGCAATGTGTGTCAGGGTCAGAATGCCTGCAGGCATCCCCTGAGAGGGTGATGCATGAAGCTATGAAAGTGAAGTCAGAGCTACAGTGAAGACCCCAGGAGTTTAGAGATGCCAGGAGCTTGAAACATCTGATGAATAAACTGCAGGCAATGAGTAGAGCTAGCCCAAGAGATAGACCATGTTCAGTGAGGCTGGCAAAGCCCTGATGGCAGGACTGCCCCAGCTCTTTGAGAACTAACTCTCAACACCACATGCGCCAGATATTGACATTGTGCTACAGGACTTAATGTTTGCCTGCTGCATTTCCATCTTGCCTTGGTCCCCTCCCTTCTTTCTATGTCCCCTTAATTCATCCTTTTTGCATGGGAATGTTTTCTCAGTGCCTTTGTATGTTGGATGTATGAGTCTCAGGGAGAACTTTGGACTTGGACTTTTTAGCAGTGCTAGAACTGTTAAGCTTATGGGGACTCTTGGAGATGGGCTGAACGTATTTTGCATTGCGAGGTAAGCATGAGCCTTTGGGGACCGATGGGGGAATGTTATCTAGAAATTGTCTTATGTTGACATTATGTTGTCATATGTCTTATTGTCTCCAATGCAGCAAGGTTCAGACCTCCTTAGTGGATTAATCCATTGCTAGCTAAATGAACTACTGGAAGGTGGTGGAAACTTTCGGCAGATGGGGCATGGGAAGTATGTCTCTGGAATTGTGCCCTTGGGGACTGTATTATCCTTGGCCTCTTCCTCTGTGTTCAGGCTGTCATGAGGTGAGTAGCTTTCCTCAGTGTGTACTTCACTTCCTCCACGATGTTCTGCCTCATCTCAGGACCAGAGAGGTGGAGTCCGCTAATATGGACTGAAACCATGAAACAACATAAACCTTTTTTCTCCAACTTGTTTGTGTCAAGCAGTTTGATAACAGTGACAGAAAACTAACACACCCCTTTTATGTGTTTGTCAATCTCCTTTGCCTCCTCCCACAAAACATACCCATATCCCTACTTTTTTGTTTTGTTTTGTTTTGTCTTGCCTATATTCAACTGTTCTTTCTTTTTTGCCCTCCCTTTTCCTATTCTCCTAATTAAATCCTTTTTGCTCCCAAAGACCATCCCTTCACAGCCCAGTGAAGGACTGAGAAAATTCTGATAGTCTTAAAAACCCTGTCTATGCTGACCAGCTTCCGATGACTTCAGATGTTCTCCATTCTTCCCCCTCCATTTAAATACTTCTGTGTTCTCCTGGGTTTCTTATTGACAGTACCATGTGATTTAGCACCTCACTTAACACCCTTATATTGTTCCAGAATTAATGAATGTGTGTGAGTCTCGTCTCCTCAAGTAGGCTGTAATCAAGGACTGTGAGGAAAGTTATTTGTTTTTAAATATCTACGTGTGATTAAATTTGTTTTAACATATGTTGTGCATAAAAATAACTCTGGTCTTTTCAAAAGATGCTAAGTGATTAAATCATTCACCTAGAATCAAACTTGAAGATTTGCATGCATGATATCATCGGAAGCTGGTGTGCATAGACATGGGGTACACTAGACTCTCAGAATTTGGAGGAGATATTTGCACGTGTGAGCAAGAAGCTTAGAGCAAGGGAAGCTGCTCCAGAAAAAGAAACCATGACTTCAGAGCAGCAATTTTGATCTAAGAGAAGGGTTTTCTTTTAGGTTCCAGGAAGAGACAACTGAATGATTTGAAATACAAAAAATAACCCAGACAGTGGGGTAGGAGGTGTTTGAACTCTAAACATTATTGTTATGCAATTTTCATGGGGACTTTAATCATTTAAAACAGAAGATATTGAAAAAAAGATATGTAGCCACCTGGAGTAGAGAGGGAATTAGGTCAAAGTTATTCCACATCTTACCAAGAGAAGTTATATTGCAAGTGGAGTTTGAGTTGTGTCTGTTGGGCAAGGGACCTGGGGTTCGTGAAAACTCAGCAGCGGGAAACGAGAGGAAATAACAGCCTGGAGGGAGAGGCACTAGTGAGTGTAATGACAGGTGAGAGGTGGCAGACAGGTTGGCTGAGAGGCAACTTGAGGAAGTTTTGGCAGCATGTACCAGGTACCTATTTATGGGAATGGAGCTCAGAAGCAAAAAAAAAAAAAAACAGCTTCTCAAGGGTCTGGAATCTGGAATGAGCTAGGAGGAGGCTGGTTCCAGAAAAAAAAATGGATATAAGGTTATAAGGTTCAGGACAATTGTCTGTTTACTGTTATTTGGAAAATGAGGTAAGCTTTCGTGCTGCAACTAAAAGACTAATCACAAACGACTAGCTAAAGCCCCTGTAGTGCTCAGATTAGAAAGAAGGGTTAAACAGGACGCTTGGAAGCAGGAAAGCTGCAAAGACAATCGGCAGTGACCACTTCTTTTGATTTGCCTTTAGATGGTATAAATGTGTGATGCATATAAGATGGACAAATTGAATTACTTCATGTTTATTTTAAGGTCTTTATTTTCCTATATGTAACCTGGAATTTCCCCAGGAGTATTTACTTGTTAGACACCAAGGCACCTGTCTTTGTGTCTGTACTGGTTGATTTTACATGTCAGGTTGATTGGGCCACCAGATGCCCAGGTAGCTGGTCAAGTATTATTTCTGGGTATATCTATGAGAGGGCTTCCAGAAGAGATAGATGAACATTTGAATTGGTGAACTGAGTAAAGCAGATGGCCTTCTCCAATGTAGCATCATCCAATCAGCTTAAGGCCTAAATAGAATAAAAAGACAGAGGAAGTCTGAATTTCCTCTCTAGCTGACTACTAGTAGAAATATTGATCATTCTGTCTACGGCAGTCCTAGCTTTCAGGCCTTCAGATTCTGGTTGGCGCTCTGTCTTCAGGGCTTTCCAATTACACCGCCAGTTTTACCAGGTCTCTAGCTTGTAGAAGGCAGACTGTGGGACTTTTCAACCTCCATAATCATGTGAGCCAATACTTTATACTAAACACACACACATACAGCCTATTCTGTTTCTCTCAAGAACCCTAATGTACTTTCTTTTTTTTTAAGCATTATTTTTAATTTTTATTGGTTTGTTGTAATTATACATCATAATGAAGTTCAGAGTGATGGGAACATACATGTATACAACACATGGTATGTTTCCCTCCAGATCCCATGTGTTCTCTCCTCTCCCCATATATAATACTGAAATCGGTTTTGATAACTTCATATAGGAACATAACACTATTTGAACAGTTTCCTTCATTAAGGCTTAGGGATCTTCCCAAAGGAATTGAAGTCGCAATATTACAGTGACAACTGCGTATCCATGCTTATAGCCGCACAATCCACAACAGTCAAACCATGGAACCAGCCTAGGCCCATCAGCAGATGAATGGATTATGGAACTATGGTTGTGCTTTCCTTTTTAAAACATAGCACTACTTACCCTGGAAGTCATGGGCAGAGAAAGGGCAGCATTCAAAAGAAAGGAAATGATGCCTTAATAGGCTTGGATTTAGCCTTCAATATTCTTGCAAAGTCACAGAGGGCATTCTGTACGCTGTCTCTGAAGCCAGCCCCTATCCATTATGAGGCTGAGCCTGTGGCAGGTTCTCAGTAAACACTTAGGAGCAGTCAGATCACTCCGCTTAAAAGATAAAGGTGTTCTCATTTGCAAAGGTTACTTGCAGGAGGCCATTCACAGAGAAGATTTGTGCCCTGGTAGCAAGAATTTAAATGTTACCATTTTCTTTCAGGAGATACAGATTTCCCTTTAAATCCACATGCATTATTCATTTGCTTTAATTCTGTGGTGCTGACCTGGAATTTCAGAGCTGGGCAATGCTGCTGCATACCAAGGATCTTCTAGGAATAAGGGCCAGTCTGATGCTTCAAATACCATAAACCCTCATATATCATTATTTCCCACTTGAGTGTATGAGGAGACTTCACAAGCCTTCCACAAACTCCTCTCCCCAATGAGATTCATCTACTGGCACTGCTCTGAGCGGAGAATATGTTCCATCCCTGAAAATACATGTTTAAATATTTAATAAAAGCATAAATTTGAAGAGCTTCTGGCAGCTGGAGAGAAAAAAACGAAGCTGCATAGAAGGCAAAAACAGTCTTCATTTGAGGAGATTAAGAGTGCTAAAGAAATGGCCATGGTATCATACAACTCTATGGTAAACAAATACTCCAGCCCCCCTTCCACTCCCCCACCCCCACTTAAAAAAAAATTAAAAGAAAATACATGGCACGCTTGCCCCATGCAAGGAAATAAACTGAACACAGAATATTCTGGAAGTTCAACTCTGAAGTAAAATTCAGACAGCGCCAAGCCCTGTCTATAGCCTCCTTTGTGAATCCGCCCTGCCCCTCAGGAAGACAGATGGCGCAGTGCACGACACTTACGTAACCACAACCTGAGCTGCGCGAGACCTGCCAGCAGTGAAGGAACAAGGGTGCCTCAGAGGAAAGATAAATTGGGCACTCTTCAGAATCCACTGGAACTGCTCTCCCTGGCAGCCCGGGGTACCGCAGGGGGCATCAGCGTCTTCCAGCACACAGGCAGCCAGCTGTACGACCTTGGCAAAGCAGCCTGGAACCGCAGCCAGGCAGTTGGGTTGTGTGTCATTAACTCAAGCCTCCAAGCCCCAGGGTGGCTCCTAGATCCCCCAGACTGTTCCGCGGGCCTGGCGGGAGCTGCCCCGTGAAGGTTTAGAGAATCTGCATTCCAGTGCTGCCTGGAAGCAGGAGTATTAGTCAGCCTTCCTGAGCACAGAAAGTACCAGACTTGCACACCGCCAGCTTATAAATAAATGATCTAGCAGCGTTGCAGAGGGTCACTGCTGCCCAGGCAGCCCTTGTGCTTCTGCTTCCAGGAAAGTCAGAATGAAATAACAGAACAGAGAGAATCTGTGGCTCCTCAAAACCAAGCGAAATCTGTGGAAAGCAAGAGCAATTTAGAGAATTAACCTCAGCTGCTACCAAGCAAGCGTCTCATGGATAAGTCATTTGCTTTTGTGGGATTTGTTTTGGTCAACTTGCCTTCTGCATACTTGAGATCTTGTACACTAAGAAAATCTATGTGATAAACCAGGTGTGGTGGCGCACACTTGTAATTCCAGTACTTGGGAGGCTGAGACAGGAGGATCCCAGGTTCAAGGCCAACCTCAGCAATGTATCAAGACTCTCAGCAACCTAGCAAGACCTTGTTTTAAAATAAAAATTAAATGTATATATGTATATATGGCTGGGGGGTTAGCTCAGAGTTAGAATGTCCCTGGGTTCAATCCCCAGCACGAAAAAAATTAAATCAATAATAATAATAATGATTAAATAAATAAAATGCAGCGGTTCAGGAAATAGGACAGATTGCAGAAGAGGTAAAATAATGTTTTAAGATAAATAGAAGAGTTTCTAATATCCCTTATCCAAAAATCTTCCAGGAACCAAACTCACACAGATGGGCACAAATGCTTTGCCTTCGTTTCTGCATTCTGAGGTCTCTGCCCTCCAAATCCAAGTTTTAAGTTCATACGTGAGTCTTGATTCAGTGACACTTTCAGTTATACAAACTTGTATAGCTTGGGTAAGAATCTACTCACGACTGTAAGAATGTTTCTCTAAAAAGCTCCAAGTTCTCCACAAGTGATTTAATATAGTGAATTTTTGGAAAGTAATGTATGTAAATTGTGGGCAGCCTGTATCTAGTCTGTAGTGTACCAGTTAGTCATCTGTAGTGAATACAATGCATATAACCCAACAGAAATGTTCCCCAAATCTCATAGTCTACATTATCTATTGTTTATACACTTGATAGTTTATTGGGCACTTAAAAGATGCTGTGGATTGAAAAGTGCATAAACTGGGAAGAATGGTACATGCCTGAAACCCTAGTACTTAGGAGGCTGAGATAGGAGGATCACAGGTTTGAGACCAGCCTGGACAACTTTTTGAGACTCTGTTACAAAATAAGAAAATAAATGAAATAGGGCTTGGGTTGTAGCTTTGTGTTAGAGCATCCCTGGGCTCCATCCCTGAGTTTGATTCCCATTGCCACCAAAAAAAAAAAAAATTGTGTAAGACAAAGTTATAGCTCTTATAGCTCTTAAGACATTTATACTCTTAAGAGACAATTGCACGAAGGGCTTCTCAGGAATAAGATGTTTCTTGAGAAGGGAGATCTGGGGGAAGAATAACAGAAAACTTTCAGGAAGAAGCAGCTATAGTTTTGTCTTGAAGGACAAGTGTCTGAATATCTCTGTCCTCCCCAAATTCATATGTTCAAATCCTACCACCCAGGATGATGGTATGAAGAGGTGGGTGCCGGTAGGAAGAGGACAGAGCCTCATGAATGAGATTAGCATCCTCATAAAAGAGGCCTGAGGGAGTTTATTCACTTCTACCATGTGAGGACCCGGAGAAATGGGCAGTCTGCAACCCAAAGGCCCCCAGGAGAACCCAACCATGCTGGAACCAGGATCTTGAACCATGAGAAATAAATTTCTATTTATTTGCCTCCCAGTTTGTAAGCCACCCAGTTTATGATTTTTCTTATAGCAGCATCAACAGACTAAGACATTAAGCTGCTTCTGAGGAACATCCGTTCATGATATTCTTTTAGAGGGTAAGGGTGAATCTGTTGTTTGGTGACAATTTATTTATTTATTTATTTTTGGCGGTACTGGGGATTGAACTCAGGGGCATTCTACCTCCGAGCTATAACCCCAGTCCTATTTTTTATTCTTTATTTTGAAACCGAGTCTCACTAAGTTGCAGAGTGCCTCACTAGTTAGGGGCTGGCCGCGAACCGCGAACCCGGATCCTCTGGTCTCAGCCTCCCGAATGCTGGGATTACAAGCGTGCGCCACCACGCCCGGCTTGTTTGGTGACCATTTAAAACAGCTGTTGCTTCAATCTGAAACTCCCCTGGACAATGCTATTTAGTGACTTTCCCCCAAGACTCTCCCATGCCACCAATTGCAGTAATCATTGGATTTGCCATTTGGACTTGTCCTCAATTTTTCTCATTGGAAGTAATTATGTAGAACTATTTCTAGTTACTCTGAAAGCAGTAAGTCCATGGGTTAGAGGTACTACTGAAAACTTGACACTGGGACTTGGTGTGTGTGTGTGGGGGGGTGTTAAAGAAAAATAAAACAAACACCATGTATCCCTTCACCCAGATGCTTACTAAGCTATTCCCTGATTTATGATATTCTGTTTGGTGATGTCAGATCAGATAACCCTGTCTTTGTAAACATAAGAAAGAAAGAACTAAGTATAAGACCTGGAGTCTAGGGGTCAGGAGTGTCTCTTTTCGAACATTCCACTACATTCCTCTAGAGTGTGGTGCTTTCTCTTTCGCTCTGCAATAAATCTATTAGCTTTGCAAATGAGTCTTCACCCACATTTTCTTCATTTCAGATAAGGAATTGCACCCGTTTAGAAATCACAACCGGCAGTTCTCTTCCTCTGCTTGCTTGACAGGGTCTGTTGAGCCTCTGGATGAGAGCCCACTGACCCCAGATGCAAGGAGTCCCCTCAACAGGTCTACAGGAAGGCTGGTGAAGCCTCTGGCAGATGTGATATTAGCAAATGGATGAACACATCAAGAGGATGGAGATTTGTATATTACAATGCCCCAGACAAATAAGGATGATATTTTCCTAGGTCTTTAAAGGTGATAATAAGCCGGGCGTGGTGGCGCACGCTTGTAATCCCAGCATTCGGGAGGCTGAGACCGGAGGATCCGGGTTCGCGGCCAGCCTCAGCTACCTAGTGAGGCACTCCGCAACTTAGTGAGACTCGGTTTCAAAATAAAGAATAAAAAATAGGGCTGGGGGTATAGCTTGGAGATAGAATGCCCCTGAGTTCAATCCCCGGT